>JBBPOI010000227.1:0-20070 GCA_038091355.1 Phylloboletellus chloephorus | reverse complement strand
TGTAGCATAAGTGTCACTGAGTGGTGCGCAATTCGTCGATGAATTGCACCAGTGAACGAAAGTGTTCAGAAAAATAAGGAAAAATCATAGTAAAATGTACCGTCCGTAACAGGTTTACTCCGTTAATGCGTATGTGAGTCTCCCCGGTGATCAGGGTTAGGTCCTAGCACAGTGGGTGACTCCCCTAACAGTCTGCTGGGCCCCAAGCATAAGGGGACAAGGGTTATGACCACCTGACAGTCACAGGTATAGCATCTGCCGAAATGCTAGTATTATGTGCCCATCCAGTGCTATAAGTTAGGATAACGTTGCTGTTCCCACATAGAGCACTAGTGGGGGTTCCCAGTCACCTTGACTGTGATGTCTCCGATTATAGACGTTAAGCAGAGTCAGGCACTGTCCTTTTCCAGTCTTCATATTCTAAGATGCTCATACCTTTAGGGCAGTAGGGGCAGATCCCCCATTGGTTATCATTGAACTACTTAGACAGTAGTTAGGTTAGGGTTAGAAGAGTGTCAAGGCATTATGCAGGATTAGGTTTGGCGCAGAATGCTATTCCTTACAATAAGTCCCCATCCAGCACTACATAAATTGGATAACATTGCTGTTCCTCCATAGAGCACTAGGAGGGGTTCCCTGTCACCTTGACAGTGGCATCTCAGATGATAGATGTTAAAAAGCAACAGGCATTGGCCTTTTCTGGTCTTTGTATTCTAAGGCACCCATACCTTTAGGGCAGTGGGGATAATTCCCTATTTTGGATTGATTTAAGTACTAGTAGTACAAGAGTGTCATGGCAACATGTGGGTTTAGGTTTGGCACATGGCCATTCCTTACACCTGCTACCATAGTCCATGTTCTAGACCTGGGCTAAGGGTCAATGACGTAAACCTGTATACGTAAGCCCAATAAGATGAACTCTGCAATAAGATAAGATCATCCCTGATAAGATAAGACAAGAACCAATAAGATAAGCATGTGGCCTGTCATGGGATCTTGAAGATAAGATAAGATGATATCGAAAATGATAAGAATGAAAATGTAACCACAACACACTGTGAGTGGAGGCACTTGTCCTTGTGTTTCTTAGGGTCTAGTACACCCTTAAGTCGCGTGTTTGGTCCTTGTGGTATAAAGTCTACAGACTTGTAACAGAAAGAAAAGGACAAAAATGTTAATTTTCTATGCTCCCATGTGAAGAAACCGAGCCCTTTTGTTATATTTAATGTGTTGTATTTCGTTCGCTAGAGTCATATAGTGTTGGATTGAGGACACTAACATTTTTAGTCAAGATATGGCAAACTAAGTTATGTGAGTTTCACGTTCTTGTCGGTCTGTACACCCTGTCCTTCAATATAGATTACGTAATATCAATCCGCGGGAAATGTTTCGGGGTGAAGGGTGACGGCGTAGCATTCAACGAGTCCGGACACAGCGACTAGCATCCTCACCGTTGCACACGATGGCCACGACGACAGCAACCGCAACCGTCGTCGAAGAGGGAAAGCTCCTCAGCGAGTCTTTGGCCACCGTCAAGATCCAAGTCGGCCAGATGAAGCGTCATTTGGTGCGTGCGCGGTCCTGTCCCGACTCCGGGCGACGTGGAACGGAAGCGGGTATCAGTCCTTGTGTACTGATGTATTGTCTGTTGGGCACCGTTAGGATAATGATGAAATCATGGACGCACTCAAAAGCGCTAGTCTCATGCTCGCCGAACTGCGGGCGTCTTCCCTCTCTCCGAAGCAGTATTACGAGCTTTGTGTGTGTCCACATCCCCTTCATTCATTGTCTGACCCCGTAAAAAACACCAGATATGGCTGTTTTTGATGCCCTACGTCACCTCTCCAACTATCTCTACGATGCGCACACCCAATCCCGACATCACCTCGCTGATCTTTACGAGCTTGTCCAATATGCAGGCAATATCGTTCCTCGCCTGTACCTCATGATTACTGTCGGCTCAGTCTACATGTCTATTCCTGATGCCCCCGTCAAAGAAATCATGAAGGACATGATGGAGATGAGCAGGGGAGTATTGAACCCAATACGAGGGCTTTTCCTACGACATTATTTGAGTGGCCAGACAAGGGACTACTTACCTCTTGGGTCCGATTCCGGGTGAGCACAGCCCGTCTCGTTACTTGGCGGTCGCACTTTTGGGTTGCTGATCCTGGCCTTGGCCCGGTCGTGGCACAGTCCCCAAGGAAACCTCCAAGACTCGACCTCGTTCGTTCTCACCAATTTCATCGAGATGAATAAGCTCTGGGTACGTCTCCAACATCAAGGCCACTCACGCGACCGGGAGAAGCGCGAAATGGAACGTCGTGACCTCCGTATACTCGTCGGCACCAACCTTGTCAGACTCTCTCAGCTCGATGGTGTCGATTTGGAAATGTACCAGAGAAATATACTGCCGGCTATATTGGAGCAAGTCGTCAGCTGTAAAGACGTCATTGCGCAGGAGTATTTGATGGAAGTTGTCATCCAGGTACGTCTGTTGAGTCGTCCTGTTGTTGTCCAAGCATTAATTAGCTGGTCATTTCGGCGCGTTTTTTGGGACACAGGTTTTCACGGATGAGTTCCACCTACATACTCTTGGTCCCTTCCTGTCTGCCACAGCCCAACTTCACCCCAAAGTAAACATTAAGCTAATTGTCATAGCGCTCATCGACAGACTTGCGGCCTACGCAGCTCGCGAAGCAGAGAGTGAGGACCCAGAGGAGACCAAGAGGCAGGAAGATGCTGCCGCGAAGCGACTGGCGGAAAAGGTTCGGCTGGCAAGGGAAAGGGCCAACCATACCTACCACCAGCCGGAATCCAGGAAAGTAGATGGAGAAGATGCATGGGGGAGCGTGGTGGAGGAGTCGGAAAAAAATGTGGGTGCTATCTTTGGGGATGGTGAGAAGGGGAATGGGGCATCTCTGGAGGAGGGAAAAGGGAAGGAAAAGGAAGGAGCACCCGCAAGGAAGTTCCGTGGCGTACCAGAGAATGTCCAGCTGTTTGAGGTCTTCTGGAAACAAGTCGTAGAGCTCATCAAGGTGCGTCGGACGCAACATCGACCTGAAGACCGTCATGTCTAACTTGTGATTCCAGGCCCGACCAGACTTGTCGATACAAGATATCACGGCACTCCTGGTCTCGCTTACGAATCTCTCACTAAGCTGTTACCCAGACAGACTTGAATACGTAGACCAAATTTTGGGCTTTGCACATAGCAAGATTAAAGAGTTTACTGATAGGTGGGTCTTCTCTCTACGTGTATACACAATTCCTGTCACTGATACTAATTTTTACTCACAGCCCCGACCTGCACTCCCCACAAACCGCTGCCAATCTTGCAGCTCTTCTCGTAGCCCCAATCAACTCATACCAATCCGTCCTCACCTTGCTTGCTATCCCCCGCTATGTCCCTCTTCTCATTCAACAACTCTTCTCAACAAGGCGTTCCATTGCCCACAGCGTTGTCTCGAGTGTGTTGAAGAACGAAACAGTGATCGAGATTCCCGGAGATGTGGACGGTGTCTTGGACCTGTGCCATGTGCTGATCAAGGACCAGACCGATGCTGTTGGCGGTTCGGCGATGAAAGACGCAAAAGAAATGCGGAAACAGGGCCCTTACATGGTGGAGAAAGAAGACGTGGCAGAGGAGCAGGGTTGGGTGGCGAGGATGGTGCATCTATTCCGGGCTGACTCGTTGGACGTACAGTTTGAGGTGGGTTTCATCGGTTATGGTTCTGAACTGCGGAGGACATCGAAACTGACATGTCTGGGTAACCTACAGTTGCTCCAAACTGCACGAAAGCATTTTGAGGCTGGAGGCGAACGAATGCGATACACATTCCCTGCACTCATCACCTCGAGCATAAAGCTTTGTCGACGATATAAAAACCGCGAACATTTGGTAAGGAAACAGGCCCTCGCGTGAATAACGCTCTGACGACAATATAGGAAGAACAGTGGCAATCCAAAGTGACCACCATCCTAAAATTCGTCCGCGAATGCACGTCCATTCTAGCTACCCAAGTCGACTCGCCTTCCCTCGCTCTTCGTCTTTTCCTCCTTGCTGCTCAAATAGCATCCGAATGCGGGTCAGGATTTGAAGATCTCGCTTACGATTTCTACGTTCAAGCATTCTCTGTGTACGAAGACTCGATCTCAGAGAGTCGGGCACAGCTAGCTGCGATAACGTTGATTATCGGAACGTTGCAGGGGGCTAGAGTGTTTGAGGTGGATGGATATGACACTTTGATCACCAAGGCTGCGTTGCATGGGGCGAAGCTGTTGAAGAAACCCCATCAGGCTATGGCGGTGCATGCTGCTAGTCATTTGTGGTGGCAGGAGGCGGCCTTGGAGGAGGCTGAGGGTGAAGGAGACGGTAAGAGTAAAGAGAGCGGAAAAGAGAAAGGCGACGGAGAGGACGTCAAAGCCGTGAGTACCGTCAGATCTCTTGCGTGGTCCGCCATTGACGCTCCCGGTATCTAGTATCCACATCAGGATAGCAAACGCGTTCTCGAATGCCTCCAGAAATCACTGCGCATTGCTCACTCTGCGACGGAGGAAATCGTCACTGTTCAAATATACTGTGACACTCTGGATCGATATCTGTATTACTTCGATCGTGGGGCACCTGCCGTGCGTGTCTCGTTCTTGATGTTCATCTGACGTCTAACGCGATGTATGCATGCCCCTACTGTAGATTGCCCCTAAATTCATCGTGTCCCTCGTGGAGCTCATCACCTCGTCCATCGACTCAATCACCTCGCCCGCTTCATCATCCTCCTACCTTCACCCCTCTCAAAGAATAGAAGGCGTCGCCTCGCCCGAAATGATACAACGTCATTTCCGGAACACACTTCAATATATTTATTCCAAGAAGACGTCGGAGAACCCAGGGCGATATGACGAGGTGGAGGTCGTTGGTGCCTTTCTGAAGATGGGTATCGCACGGTAGCGATACTGCGACACGGTCCCCGTGTGGCGGGTGCCGCGCTGGTATACAGATCGCACAGCGCAGGGGGGATCGTTTTAAATGTTTATCAAGGCTGATGTTTGTTTTAGCTGAGCATCTTTTTCTCAGACTGTCAGTCCAGTTGCGTGGATAGTCGTGCGTCGGGAAGCGATGTCCCTGGTTGTTGTTTCGTCGTTCGCTGCATATAATACCTCTTTTGTTGTGCGTGAGGATCGAAAGCAGAGCACGAGCGACAAACCTTCGATGTTTAGTGGCACCGTACGTTCAAAGATGGATTTTCTTTGGACGTCCACCCACAAACATCTATAAATCGCCCTGTTTGTGTCTTGTATCTCAACGCTCTTGTAGCTTTACTTCCCGCGTTCCTTGTTTGCGAGCGGCGTCCTCCAGGGAGTACATAGCTTGGAACACCTCCAGCATCCCACAAGATGAGAAGTGACGCAGAGGAGAAAGAAAGTCAAAATTCGAGAAACCCTGCCATTCCGGGTATGCCGCGAAAACATAACCCCGCGATATCTACGGATGTATCCACATCAGTAAAGTGTCAATGCAGCTGCAAAAATGCGAGTGGAAGCCAATCTTCTATCAATGTGAGCAGCAAGAAGTTGTCGAGAAAGTCGTCCACCAAGCCCTGAAATCAATCCATTTCGTTAGCCCCTGTCATGAGCGGAGACCACGTGCAAACGGCAGACACTCTTCCACTCCAAAGTGTCCATCGCAGACGAATCATAATCCAACACCGCCAAATACCCTCTTCCAAATCTGCCTCGCGGCTTCTTTCCTCTCCCTCACTGCACCACCATCTCCAAGAACGGACTTGTTCTCGATAGCACGACGAGAGATGTATGGCATCACCTATGTTGCACAGACATGCTCAGTGAGTTTCAGCGATGCACTCCGAGAAGTGGGATGAAGACCGAAGCGCGACGGGCACGTACCTCCACAAGTGCACCGTACGGAATGTACTTGATAACGCACGGAGAGGTGCTCTTCGTACGCCCCACGAGGTAGTTCGTGAGCGAGTCTGACATGCCTGCGATGATGGGATAAAACCCAGTGAGCTGGACGTTCAACGGAGAGATGAGCGATGTAGGATGCACCGTATAACTGGCCGAAGGCAAGTCTCTCCGCAACCTCAGATGGAATGCACATCGTTCCCTTGTGAATGCCATCCGTGCTCGCGCTGTCTTCGTGGGCCAGTCCGTTCTTGACCAACTCCCCGAGTATCAATTCAACCGAGGTCCAGTTGTGAGTGCCAAAGAGGACGCCGATGCGTGCGGTGTGACGTGAGGATGTCTTCACATCATCAGCGATAGCTCGCACAAGGAGCGTTGCGCATTCGTGGTAGCAGGCATCCGTGTCTGCTTTAGAGAGATGAACTGGCGGGTATGGGTCAGGTGATATTGAGATGGAGCCTGCTGAGCTGGACGAGGAAGCTGCAGAAGAATGTGCCGCAAGTTCGTGGGGGTGATATGCACCCCTCACGAGTTTGACACCAAGTGCATAGTTATTCTGCCGTGCTAGTGCGAGTGAGCGTGCTAGATGGGTGGGTGTTCTAGTATTGATAGGTCAGTAAGTTAAATCGAGGTGGCCATGTTTTCTTGCCGTCACGCAAATAAAGACGATGACTTTACAAGGAGAACCGGGACTGACCTTCTCAGATAAGCTTGATACGTTACATATACCAACGGCTGCAGCTCGACTCCTTGAGCAATCCTTGATCTGGACACTAATCTACTTATCAGAGTGTGCTCCTCAGGGAGCTTATTAAAGCGCTCCATCAGTACGTGCCCGAAGGCGTCGACAGCAGGTTGATACCAGCTGTGTCAAGTAAGCCCATAAACATGTTCAGTACGGTTCGGAATACCTGTATTCGGCGTCAAGGATGATTCTAACGCTTCGATCATTGGCACGTGTGCATATCCTGTTTAAATCATGGTATAGCTCTTTGAGATCTTGCACGTCCTGCGCTGTCAAAGGGGAGCCCTCAGGGATGCGATTATCAAGGACTGCGAGGTCAGAAGAGTCGGGGGTGCCAGGGTACGGGACTGGTGGACTCAACGCGAGTCGCGTACGCGTAAGATGGAGAGACAAGTTGCTAAGCGCGTCCGCGTTCGGAAGGAGGGCAGTCTGAGCAGGTGCATCAACAGATGTCACGAATCGCGTGAACCTGCCGGTGAATACTCACCAATTTTACGGCAACCCAGGATCGTCTGCCCGTCGCTTCTCGGATGCCGAACTCATCCTCGAAATCAGCAGCCAAGTCGATGCTCCTGATCATCTCTGCGACGATTCGTTTGTGAACAGACTGTTCGCTGGTCTTCCGAGAGCCTGTGCTCTCTATGCTATACGCGAATATGGCACCCTTGTTCTCATGCCGCAACACGGAGAGGAGGGGAAGTGCTACATGGGCTGTCTCGCCGCCTACGAACTGTAGGATTGTGAGAGTCAGTGGGCGGGGTGGCTGAGAACACCCACATGATCAAAGAACGTCCGCCTCACGACGCCCTCCACGAGCGTGCTTACTAGGGGAACCTTTGAGAGCACTTCGAGTATCTCGGGTGCATGGTCCACGATTGTCTCACAGGAGGTGAGCCCGTATATGAAATAGGTGCGAAACAGCTTTCGGAGAGGCTGGTCGGTTTGAGAACTGGGCCCAGCCAGTTGGAAGGGTGGTGATGGACATGACTTGGCATCGGAGTACAGACCGAGCACTGCACCTGCGGAAAGGGTGGATGCGACAAGGAGGGTCGTCCGGAAGGGGTGTCGGGTGTGTGTCCGGGGCGGGGAGGGAGTGGAATAAAGTCTCCGTGCAACTGCTCGTCGTATCGAGTACATCGTCGTCGTCCACACGAAGTTGCGTGCCCAATTGCAGTGTCCTTCCAAGCGCCGGGAATTGACCGTAACGCCATTTTCCTACTTCACTGATTACATTTCTTGCAAGTAATTGTCCTCTTCTCTGCCCAAGTCATCACTGCCCGACCAACTCCCTGAACTCATGTCCCCACTGGTCATTCCTCCTCACCTCGTCCACGAAGGCCTCGAATTTCTGGGTTCCGCCAGTGGCCGATGCACCGGCTGCGCTCCCTACCGCAACAGCTTTCATCAGAGCAGCCACCGCGCGCATACTGCTCCTCCTGAGTTCTGCTGCGCGCTCCAAGTCTTGTTTGACCGTGTCCTTGGTGACAGGTGCGCCACGTATCGTCGTCTCCAATGCAGGTGTGAGCTCATCCAAGTGAGCAATGAGGAGGGGGATGCACAACGTCAGGGAAGACAGTCGAGAGATGAGGAGATGCGACAGCACTTTGATTTCATCCGACGGATCTGTCAGCGCAGGCAGGAGGTAAGTTAGGTACGTTGACAGGTCGAGTTTATGGAGGCAGGTGTCCAACTATTTGGGATGGAGGATAAGTCTCAGTGTGCAGTGAATGTGAGCCTACCAATGTATAAAGAGTCTCCCAGGCGGTCTTGCGTGCGTCAAGTCCGTCATCAACTTTATGAGTCCATGGACCCATTTGTACGGTGCGAATCAGCTCGGGGTTGACCTTAGTCTCGGCGTAAAGAGTGGGAAGCAGCATTGGGAGGTGATCTCGAACAAGATGTGCCTTTGTCCGTGCAGCAGAGTTCAGTGCGGACAGCGCGAGACGACGCACGGTCTGCATGGAAGATGTCACTCGTGCTC
Organism: Phylloboletellus chloephorus; assembly: GCA_038091355.1. NCBI lineage: Eukaryota > Fungi > Basidiomycota > Agaricomycetes > Boletales > Boletaceae > Phylloboletellus > Phylloboletellus chloephorus. The sequence continues at coordinate 11,419 of JBBPOI010000227.1, read as the reverse complement.
ACTAGTTACTCGGATGGATAAATCACGCACCAAATTAGAATCTTTCATCAAACTCAAGAAGTCCATGATCAGAGGTGAAAGAAGTTCGTCATAAGACGGGGAACTTTCGGCGAACGTGTACCGGATTGCTGATACAACTGTTCCGCGCACGGCTGAGTTCTCGTCGCGAATACATGCATGGAGCTGGGGGAGGTAGCGTGATGGATGAGTGGTTGTGAGCTTGCCCAGGCATGCAGCAGCAACATTTCGTGTCGATTCTTCAGAGTCCGAAGTAGAATTGTGAAACAAAGGAGTCCAGATAAGATCTGCAACAGGCTCCAATTGTCCGTGAGAGCAATGGGTTACAACCTGTAAAGAATGATATATTCAGCATACGGTTAAGTGAAAACAGAATCCCATAACCGACTTCTTTGAGAGCATGGAGAGAGAGCAGCCGCTTGGAGGGGTCCTTCTCTGCAACCTTGAGGATGGCAGGGAGGAACAAATGCAAATTGCCGATCGCGATGTTTCCTTTGGTACAAGTCAGCGAAAGACCGTGAACGCAACCGGCGTTGCGCTCACCAGCTGCGAATGCAGCTGCGGTCCTGATCTCCTCCTCCTCCGCAGAAAAGTGTTCAATCGCATTGTCGAACACGTCGTGTTGGATAGACATATCGCTGACTAGTGTGAGATGACTTATCTCCCAAAACATGCCGACACTTACATAAAGCGACCCAGCTCGCCCAGAATCAACAAACTGAGGACAACAGTCAACGACTTGGCTTTCGATGGTTTCTATTCGTCCAAAAAATTCAATGCTCGGAAAATGAAACAAGAGAAATATATATATACCTTGACAATCTTGGAATACTCCGCAATCGTCCCAGCGGCAACTCCTTGAGAGCTCCTGACGACCTGCCCAATGCACTTCGCGACGTTGATAGGATTTGCCTCTGTCTTTGGAGACTTTTCAATGCCGATGACGAGGTTCGGAACCACATGTGTCGCAATTTGCGTGTCGGCCTGAACCAGGGTCGAAAAGAATAGAAGCACAGAGTCGAGAGCCGCACCCGAAACGAGGGGAGAATGGGCGATCTGATAGATATCAGCGAGAAGTTCTTTTTCGACTACAGGGAACGTCACGGAAGGTGACAGTTCTAGGAGGAGGGCTAGAATGGAAAGTGCTTGCGAAAGCAGAGAGATATCTGAGGTGCCAACGTAAAGCTTGATCTGAGGAATAAGAGAAGGTGGGAGATCGGCAGGTATCCCAGATTGATATCTATTGGTGGGTTTGTTGAAATGTCAGGAAAGTTGGACGAGATTACCTTTTTAGCAAGGTGTCCAGTGCAGTGAAAATCTCTGGTTTTCCACCCCGTCCACTCTTCTTCAGTAAGGCCACGATCCATTCCAAGCAGGAGTTGACCCATTGGTCACTAATATCCACGTCCCGAGCAACCTTCGTAACAACTTTGACTGCACCAGCAGTGTTGCCAGTGGTACGGCATATTACTTGCCATTCCTTCTCACCCTTAGACTTCATCATATCTGTGGCGCATATCCATAAGTCCGCTACGCAGTCCTCCGCACAAGTGCGCACATCAGCATCTGTATCGTGGGTACTGAGTCGCTGAAGGGCTTCATCGTAGACTTGTTCCGGCCAGTCATTGTTCTTCACGGGCCGAGTCGCGTTAAGAAGCGCAGAGAAGACACGGAAGGCCTCAGATGCAACTCGAGGATGGCGCTCCCGGAGAGACTTGAGGAGCACTGACTTGAGCGTGGGTAGTGACAGAGTAAAGACCGCAGGTGCATGTGTAGAGAGAAAGAGCGCGAGGAACGAGAGACATGTCAAGTGGAGTGTCGATGTCGTTGTAGTGGGTGATTGGGAGAGGATGCTCTTCGACATTGCGACAATCGGTCCAACCTGACTGGACAGTGACCCCGGCAACACACCAAGGAGCGCATAGAGTAGCTGGAACCCAGCCTGTACAGTTGCCGGTGCGGTCTTGGGTGGCTTCAGCTGGGTGAGTAGAGCTTTTGATAATGCAGGGACCTGTGATCGTAGAAGCGTGTATGGGGTCTCCTCGACGTCCATCCTCTCTTCACTATCGCGCTTCCTCTTTCCACGCACAGCAGAGTCTCCTTCTAGACTTTGCGGTAAGCCACCGTACATAGATGTTTGATTGAGGAGAGTAACATAGGCGGCCCATACCTCGAGGCGGACCGTCTCTTCTCTGTCGCTGAATCGTGATATCAAGACGGGAGAAACATTTTTGTACAAAGAGACCAGGAGCTCGGGACGAGTAACAATCACAGCCGACAATAATTTTGTTGCAGAACGACGAATCTTGTATGAGGTATCTTCGTCGTCAGAGTATCTGGAAAAAAATCAGTGTGTCAGAAGGACAGCATGAAGCGTCAACGAACTGATCAAGCTCTCCATCCTCATCCTCATCGTCAGCATGTGCCATTTCCTCATCTTCGTCATCATCTCCGCCAGCGTAGTTCTATTGTGGATATCAGGGAACACTCGCGATGTGCATTAGACACAACTTACAGGGTCATACTTGATGTACTGGACCCCTACTTCTACCATGGAGTCTAAGAATGGCGTGGTCTCACCAGGCGACCTCAGCAGTAACGTTTCCAAAGCCTTCAACAGGTGAGCGGATAATCCAAACAGTTCGAGACGCATATACGCTACCTGCAAGCATCCCTCTCTCAGCTCATCGTCGTCACGCTTCACTGCTTGTAGTAGGCCAGGCACAATGTCTTCTAACCATGGTGTCAAATGTTGCGGCGAATGCCGGAAGATTGCAGCGACAATATTCACTGTGGTCCTTTGTTGTTCCAGGCTAGCGGTCGCTGCGAGGAATGGCAAAATGTCGTTCTGAAGCAAATTCGAGAACAACTCTGAGGGAGCGACGGGGATAAATTGAGACAATGTGGATATAGCACGTTTTCTGACGGCAGGACGTGAATGTGTGAGGAGAGGGGAAATAGCGGTCAGTGGTTGTGGACTCAGAGATGGATCAGTGAAGTGAGCTGGAAAGCGGGTGATGAGGATCGAAAGCGTAGAAAGGGTCTCCAGTAGTGTCTCCGGCGGCGTGTCGGACTCGAATAAATGTTTGTCAGGGGTAGAATACTTGGAGTGAATTCATCTTACATTAGACACTTGCCCGAGCAGCTTTGGTGTAAGCTTTGCACATGCCTTCCCAGCGATCTTACCGTCTGGTGGCAGTTCCGATGTAATCGTCTTCAGGGCTGTGGAGGGGCGTCAAAACTCATCATGCTGCATGATGTGCAGGTGCTAACCGAGCCCGGAAACATCTCGCAGTTCCTCGTCCTTTCCGACCGAGTAGATTATAAGGCTGTCTACAACAAGTTCCATTTGGTTCTCTCTGATAATCTTGATGAGTTGTCCGAGACTTGAGCACCGTACGACACGATCCTTAACGTGATGAAACCATCGCTGAGTGCGAAGATCGCACGCACCATTTGACTGCCTGGTTCTTGACCTCAGAGATCGTATCTTCTACGAGCTTCAGCACCTGGCGAAGAACTTTGTTCTCGGTTGTCTCATCCCCGAAAAAGCTGTTTGGATCCTGCTTGATCTCCAGCATTAGATCGTTCAATCCCATGAACCTGAGATTCAAGCGCGAGAGTATTAGAATCAGCAACTCGAACGCGTCTAGGACGGCGCCAACCTGAAGTCCTGGTCGGTGGACTGCATCTAGGAATCCGTAGCGCTGTGAGTTGTCCAGTGCATACGCTACAAAGACGATCGTTACCTTCTCCACCAAACTGTTCATCAGGTATATCTTCGTCATCCTGAACTAAAGGCCTAGCTAAAAGGTGCAGACAACAAACGAGTTTACAGACAGGAGCCAGTGGACAGCCACCACCTCCATGACACCACCAACGAGCAGACACCTCAGGTGCAGAAAACGCGGCTGGGCATTGGAGCGCTAGAAATGCATAAAGCTTCAAGTATTTCTATACGAATACAATGCCAAGGTGTGTGCAGCTGTTTAGCGATACAACGGGTGTTGAAGTGAAAACGACAAATGATTCAAGTTATCCAGGAGCCAACCTCACCGTTTGCTGTCTTATTCTAGCCAACCAGCATCCTTCAGCAACTGGTGAGTGTGTGGAATATCTGGCTTGATGTCTCCGTTCAATGACGCAAACCACTTTCGAACCCTGTTGCTCGCCATGTGAAGCTCCACACACTAGAACAGTCCTTCATCCTGCAATAGCGTCATTAATCCACGTACATATCCCCGTCAGTGAGTTTCCTTACCGATCTCGACCTCCCTTTCTTTGCCTCACCAACTATTTTGCCACGACACCACCAGCCATTGCTGGCACAGACCCATACAGTTTCCCCACTCTAACGACCCATTTGCAACGAAACCCAGCATGTCGAGGCTCTGCCACTTACTTTGAAACGATAGGGCCATGGCTCATCTAGTTCGTCTGGGTGTGTTTCAGAAAAGACCACGTCTGCCCAATCACCGTCGTCCCAGGTGGCAAGGTCGATGAAGTGCAGCTCCAATTCAGGAGGAGGTGGATGACCCATCAGACTGCTGTAAAATGGTTTGGCAGCAACTGGACTATGCACTGTTGCGGCGGGTGGTGGAGTTGAAGCAAACTTAGGGGGTCCGGTGTCTTATGCCTCTTATACACAGCAATGGGTGGACCTGCGGACCACAACACTACCTTTCTGGAGAATTTTGCCCTTGAGTACCCTCGTTTTCTCTTTGTTCTGTGCATATATGGAAATTACTGGAAACACGCTTTGGTAGGAAACAAATCAATTTGGGCCCGTCCCGGAAGACAATGGACAACGGTTGTGACGCATTGTCAAAGCGTGCAATGGACCCACGAGACTCGACACCTTCCGATGAAGGCCTGCACGCAGGGAGTTATTGGTATTTTTTGACGGATACCTTGCAAATGGAGGCAATTGCCAAGGTGTCCTGGCTCCCGCGGGCATCACGCACGTCAGACATAGAACCACTTGTCGGACCGCTTAATTCTTTCGATCATCTGTGTGATCGCAGAGACTAGTAGGGATACGGTAGCATACCCTCGGTTGGCCCTGTAACGCCATCCTTCTCTGCGCACTCATCCAAGTACTCCAGAAGGACATCCCTGTACCTCCTGCTCCCCTTGTAAAACGCAACGTCCTCAGGCCAGCTCCTTACTGCACTTGCCAAACGTCCTGCGACACCTCGCTCTCGTGCGAGCTCCTCCACTTTGAACTGATACGTACGTATTCCAAACACAATAGCGCCTGTCCGAGGAAGTCGGCGCAAGGTTTGTCTCTCGCTTCTGAGGCGGAGGGTGGAGGGGGAAATGTGTGGTACATCCCTTGTGCCATGGCCTCGCCCATGAGCAAAGTCGTCCTCTGGCCCATTTAGAGATTCAGACCAGCTGAGCTCTTCAGGATCGATAATGGATAAAGTTGCTGTTACGTCCAGTTGTGACTGGTCAGTGGGCTCTGGATCTTTTGGTGGCTTGACGACCTGTATAGAATAATTGTTCCTTATCACCGGTCTGTTGAGAGGCAGACGTTGGAAGAAACGGTTCATGCTTGGTTGGAGTTTCTCCCTGACTATGAGTAAAACAACTGAATGCTTAAAGATATATTGCGGGAAAAAAGAGCTCTTACACTGGGGTACCTCACCAGAAAGGTGTATTTCGTCCAGTGGCATGCCAATCTTGTCCCGCATACGCCAGAATCCTAGGAGAGGCCGGGAGAAGCATTGCTCAAGAAAGGGGAGGCAGCAAAGTGTAAGGCACAGACCTGGCACACAAATAAGTCCTGCCTGGAAGTAATACTTCCCGTCCGTCCCTTTGCCAATGAAATAAGCACTGCAGAATGCCATGATCCGCTGGTCATATTACCTTCTACCATGATTGCGATATCGTCTTGCATCCTTGCCCAAGTAGTGAGCCACGCGGAGGGTTTCCGCGACAACAGTCCTCCACTCACAGGCCGTTCACTATCCTGAATGCTTCCTCTCCCATTTCCACACCGCTCATCGATTCAAGTACCTCGAGATCGTACTTTTCCCCGGTCTCAACGACCTCGATTGCCTTGGGGGGCATTTTCCCATCCCATGATAAGGTTACCCCTCCGATAGTTGGGATAGAAGACAATGCTGGGAGACGCGAAATACGGAATGAGTGTGGGTACCGTCGAGGTAGATACTCTGCGAGCTCATACAGCAACTCTTTCACTACAGCTGATGCTCAGCAGATACAGCCGCTGGTGAGTTAAGACCGCGTACCTGCCTCAGCTCCACACGCAACACTTACGGATTCATCCTGACGAGCAGGAAGAACGTGTAGCACGGTCTCCCCACAGTTGCGTACTCGGAAGCTACGAATTCGTTGATGGAACGAGAAGGTCTCGTCAAGTTCTATCCATTCACTCCAAGGCATGGTGCGGATGCCCATCGTTACGCTAACGAATGAATCGAGTGTCAGTGACATGAAATCCCAATGCATAGCTGTGCTCTGAACAACTTGTGGTATCGGTGATTGTACTGGACATTATCTCGGACAGGACAACCATGCAGGGATGCAACTTACTGGAACTCGCCCCATTTGAATGGACGATATAGCAAAGGCTTCACATGCTTTATCGGGTGAGGACAAGGCATTACTTCCGGGTACTCGAAAGTCTGAGGTGTCCAGACTTTTGTGTTTGCGAAATGTTGGAACGCCCGAATTAGTAGCTCTCCCGGGCAAGCACAAACGACTGTGTAACATACCTCCTGGTTCCCGATCTCTGTCAAGGTCCTTCTGTAATTCTGGTTCGACATCGGGACTGCTCAATGCACTTCGCTTTATTGAATGTCCTTGAGTTCGGCTCCATCTAAGAGCTCTGTAGATGGAGTAGATAACCAACGATTGGAGTACAATCGGAAAAACGACGTGAAGAACGGCTGTCCTACTTCTGCCCTGACCAATGGCTGCGAGATTCGTGATTCGTGCGTCCATCGTTGGAGGGTGATCAGATAATCAATCCCTGCTCGTCTCGGACGTTGTCAGTATGTTAGCCTGTCGCCCTTCTGTAGGTAGCGAAAGAATGACTCCTTCGTGAGAGCTCCGCTACATGATCCAACTAGAAGGTGTGTAACCTCAGAGTTGTACGAAACGCTTACCTGTCAACTGACAGACTCTCGACAAAGACTATATTCAGTCTTGGGAGTGCCAGGCCTAGGTCGACACTTGTGCATACCTTGAGATCGACCCATACATAGCAAGAACATGAAATGGCCAGGACTCCAGGCCCGTTACCTACCCATGCCCAGTTACACCCTATACCCCACACCCATACCCACACCGTTGGGTTTCACAGCAGGTTGACAGCATTTGGCGGGTCCATCACCCGCCTTCAATATCTCTCTCTACATGCGTTTCATCGAGTTGCATGGACGATCTGGTCCAGGCAGAGTCCACAATTTCAGTCATTACTTGACTGTAAATTTTGATATCCATGTCCCTCTAACCGACCGTTGTCGGGAGTCGAAGTCGAGTTAACAGACAGTCCACAGTAAATCCTTGCCGCAGCCATTATTCAGTAGTATTCTCCTCGTTTTCTTCTTGATTTAACTGATGCTTTGGTCATTCCTCTTTGCTCCGTATCTATCCTCAAGGATCTGACAAGGTCCTTCCACGGGCGCTCGGATGGTTTTCAATATGCCCTTGCTTTTGAGCGGGCTGTTGTGACCCCATATACATTCTCCACTATATTCTTGCCGGCTTTCTTCAGCTACTATGTCATGGCCGTACTGGTGCAATTCCCTGGCATGCATCTTTACCGAGCTGCATTCCTTCCTATAGTATACTGGATGACCCTCCAGGCCACCACGTCTCTGGATTTCTCGTGGAACTACCCAGGTTATGCTTATCTCAATCAAGCATTAGCTGTAAGTGAAGTGTTACATTTTTGTGAACATTGTACCGGCTCAAATTCGAAATCTGCAAGTCGGGCAGCGGCACAATAAATGGCCCTCACGGCGATGCCACCATCCCTAATGTTTCTGAGCATGATGTTTCCGTCTACTCTGCCATGTGGAATGCCTGTGATCTCATTGTGAATCTCAGGGGAATCGGATGGAACTGGCCCCAAGGATTGCACGTCTCAACGCCATGCTTCCGAGTGGAGTCCCGGTTGATATTCTTCTTGCTCTCGCTTTGTCGTTGCATCCTGTTCACGGTCGCATTCGACACCCTGAGCGTATTCGTCCGCTGTTTTGGGCCCGACACATTTGGAACACCAAAAGGTGGCGCCATCTTCGATCCATCGCTACCGCCGCTGGAACGGTACATGAGATCGTCTTCTGTTACCCTGCTTTCCGGGTTCACAGCATACTGTATCATCGAGGCGATCTGCCACCTACACGCAACACTTTTCGTGCTATTGTTCCAGCAATACCCATCGCAGTGGCCCCCTCTTTTCGATTACCCTTGGCTGTCAACCTCCATCAGTAATTTCTGGGGACGAAGGTGGCATCAACTATTTCGGGAGTGCTTCGTGGCAGTAGGGAGCAAACTCTTGGAAAAGTATCTCGGACGAGCTGGAATGGTCATGGGGGCTTTTCTTGTTTCAGGCGCTATGCATGACGCCGGGATGCGGGGAATGGGTCGTGGCGCAGACACACTTCCCGTAGTGGCATTCTTCCTCATGCATGGTCTTGAGGTTTTGATGGAATACGCCTGGAAGGAAGCGACTGGGAGACGTGTCGGTGGGGTAATTGGTTGGTTGTGGCTCCTTTTCTGGCTTCTCCTATGGGGAAATGTCATGGTGGATGTGTGGGGGAGGCGAGGTTTACTTGGATCAGAATTCATCCCGGAGCCTTACAGGCCTGCCGTGTTGGATGTCTTCCAATAGACGAGTATAGGTTTGCTATATCGCTATGCGCACTAACTTGCGTTTCATTCGAACGCACATGTGATATTGAGTGGACGTAGTAGTCGGTTCCATCGTTTGCCTAACCCTGAAACCAACCAGTCAATCAGAATGTGATTTTTTCGATCAGGCAGTCGTTCAAACATTCGCACATCGCGAAGTCACTGCCCAATGATCCCCGGACGTCGTACCAGTACATAGGCTGGTAGCCACGCCGTCGCTGTCCTCGGCTGTGGTATTCTGAAGCAAGACGGTCTGAAAAGTGGCAGAACAGTCAGGGGCGTGAACGCGTCTGAAGGGTGGCGAGAGACGCAAACGGCGTGTTCTATGTCCTGTACAGTGTAGGAGGGTATGTGTGAGAGTCACGCTGTGTTCACGAGTGCGTCAATTGAAAGGAGAATAGATTGGCCTGAGACTACGAGACAGCGACAATGGATGTCAGGAGGACGAGCTTAAGGCTCGATCCGTGAGTCGGACGCATATCATATGGCGCTGAGTAGTAATATGAAATAGTGACGAACATGGCACGATCATGACAGTACCCCCCCCCCCCGCCGAGGTCGACGTCCTCGTCGATGGCGGGATTATTTGGAATCAACGGAGGGGGAAATGCACTAGCGATAAAGTGGATCGCGCGTTTGTTCAGGTAATCTTGGAACTTGTCGTTGATTCCGTGTTCATCTTCCAAGCTCCCTCGCGGCTCCCATGAATTCTCCTCGCGAGGCATCCCTTTCCATTTGACGAGATACTCTACACGGCCTCGCCTCTCTCTCTCATCCAGGATTTCTTCGACTTCTTGCTCCCAATGGTCACCGACTTGAATTGCGGGAAGGGGTTTTGGCGGTTGTTGAAGTGGTGAATTCGGGGGGAAATATGGATGAAGAAGGGCGGTATGGAACACCGGGTGAATCTTCCATGTAGAGGGAAGTCGCAGTTTGTAAGCACGTTGGCCAACCCTTTTGACAATGGGGAATGGACCCAGGCGTCGATCATCCAGTTTGTGAGATGGTCGAGTAGAGTGGATATGCGTGGCTTCCAACCAGACTTGATCTCCGGGTGCGTATTCTGGCGAGCTACTATGATGGCGGTCGTAAAAGCGCTTCATGTCGGCTGCAGCCTTCGTGAGGGCGGAATTGGCGTCATCGTGAATGTTCTTCATGCGTGTAGTGAAAGTCTCTGCACTTTCTGTCTTAACCTGCCTTCGTTGAGATTCGAATCCTTTACGAGGGTGACGACCGTAATTCAGGAAAAAGGGAGAGTTATGGGTGGAAGAATGAATCTTGTCGTTGTGGCTGAATTCGGCGAGTGCGAGCCATTCTGCCCAATCGTTTTGGCGGTGATTGACAAAGAGTCGTAAGTATTGTTCAATTTCCTGATTTATGCGCTCGGTCTGGCCGTCTGTCTGGGGGTGATAGGCAGTAGAAAGGTTTGAATGGATACCAAGGCGGTGATTAAGATCCCGCATGAAGCTGGAAACAAACTGTGCGCCCCGATCACTGATGACCCGTACGGGAAGGCCGAAATCCTTCCATACGTGATCTCTATAGTTTCGGGCTATGCCTTCAGCAGTTATTTCTCCGTTTGTTGGGATCACTCGAATCATCTTGGAGAAACGGTCAACGACGACCATGATGGCATCATGGCCCTGGCTTTGTGGGAGCTGAGTAATAAGGTCAACGGATACGATCTGCCACGGGTACTCTGGAACGAGGTTGGGAGCAAGGAGTCCCGATGGCTTGGAGGGAAACACTTTTGTTCGTTGACATTCTTCACAGCCGCGGATATAGGCTGCAACATGCGCCTGTACACGGGGCCACCAGTAATTTCGAAGGATAAGCTCTGTCGTTTTGAAGACGCCAGGATGGCCAGTTGTAGGCGAGTCATGGTGCAAGTGGATGATCTTGTCTCGTAAGGTTTTCTCCTTGGGAACATAGATGCGGTTTCGCCAAAGCGTAAGTCCTTCCCTTCCTTCCCACCCGTCCAACTTCATCCGAATACCTTCCTTCGCGATTTCGTCTATCCTTTTTGACTGTCGAATTTCTTCTAGCAGCTCCTCTTCTTCTCCGCAAACGTCAACTGTGATTTCACGAAACAACTCTCCTTTGAGTAGTATTTGATTTTCGTTATCTCCCCCACCTTTGTCGTAGTCGGGTCGTCGCGAGAGGGCATCGGGTTGCGTAAGGGAGCGGCCCGGCTTGTGTAGGACAACGTAGTCGTATTCGGAAAGTTCAGACGACCAGCGAGCTTGACGACGGTTTAGTTTGCGAGCGACACAGAAGTACTGAATATTTTTGTGATCAGTCCAAATTTCGAATGTGTGATGCTCCCATAAGGTAATGACGCCATTCCGCGAGTGCGCGCATGATTGCAAGCATTTCGCGGTCGTAGATGTCATATTTTCGTTCGGTATCGCTGAGGGATTTGGAGAGGAATGCTATAGGGTGCCAAGTGTTATCACTTTGACGTTGGGAAAGGACTGCTCCTGTGGCATAACCTGAGCTGTCAGTTTCTACA
>JBBPOI010000226.1:0-20148 GCA_038091355.1 Phylloboletellus chloephorus | reverse complement strand
CTTGAGCTGCTGTGCACTCGCTTTTAGCCCCTGTCTTGGTGGTCAATATTTATTTTCATTATATTTATGAAGTTGAGCTGCTGAGCGCTCCTTCAGTAAATATTCACTTTTCAGTCACGTGATCATGAGAACATGCGTGTGACTGTGGGAATTATCTATTCATTTATTCTCTTCATACCATCTCACGTAATCATATTAAACCTTGTTAGTAATAGATAGCATTCATAGTAAGCAAACAGCAATATTCGCTCTTATCATACATAGCATTAGTAATACGCTGTGCATGTGTGCACGGACCATGTAACTAGAGTATATAAGGACGAATGGAAGCGCCCCAAGAACTCTAGTCAAGTTCTTGTGGGTTTTGGCCTACAGATTGGTTTGACCTTAGTCGTTTTTACTTGTCGAGGTATAGTGTGACCGCGCAGGGTCTTTCTTAGACTCTAGTGTTGCCACATCAACTGTTGGGATGAGACCCCGATCTTGTTCTCTAATTTCAAAAGCTGTCAGAAGGTACTCTGAATACTTGTCTCACTCTCTGACAGCTCTGGGTCTCAGAAACAAGGGTTCCCGCTCTTGTGACGGGACTCCGGGTTGTTTCACTCATGATATTACTCTGATCCTGCTCGTAGTATCCCCTCCATAATCTACTTACAATCCGGGTATTTAAGTACGAGCCCATCCCTATATTCCGCAGTTCGAATATCGACTTGGCCTCAGCTCCTTTCCGCCCTCTGAGTCTCCCCAGGCTCTACTCTTAGATTGCTAGCCAGATTAGTCCTCCTGAAGACTAAGTCTCGCTCCCCTCACTCCGTTTCTGACCTCCAAAATCCAGGACTGACTTGCGGCAGAGGCACACCACATAAGGTGAAGCCAACATCCCACAAACCTGAGAACTAACTCCGCCCTCCAGAGTTGCTCCAGAGCTGACCCGGGCCTTGCCTGACAGTTCGGCATCTCTGTCTTCATGCTGATCTCCGACCCTCCATCCCATCAGTTCGACTTTGAAAGTCGTTCACAACAATCAAGCACCTTTCAGCTTTCCGTCCCCAGTTTTAACAATTCTGCCCATTTTCTTTCTCGAGGTCTTGATGGTTCTCACGGCCATTCGTGAATCGGTGCAGCGTACCCCTCATGGTGGTCATCTTGCCATCTTTTCAGACAACCTCAATACAGTCCAAATGTTCAACTTGCTGGTGTCACTTTCCCAAATGAACTGGATGCTTATGGACGCCGTTGATCTTTTTCTTTTACATGACATTGATTTTCATGTCTTCCATATTTTCGGGCATAAAAACATTATTGCTGATCATTTCTCCCATCTTCAAAATGCTGATGCTCTCGCCCTTCTGCCAGGCATCATCTGTCTCTCATTTAAACCCCCTTGGAATGCGCTGGGGGCATCCCAAACATGATGTGAACTGTTCGGTCCAGGAAACCCGTCCAGGAAGCCTGGACTTTCGAGCGTCTCATTTATGAGTGCTCAGTCATCTTAGGCATGGCTCTCGCTCGCAGCTCCGACCATGCCTATGGTTCGCATTTGAATTCTTACCTTGATTTCTGTGCTATGCATCAGCTTTCCATTGATTCCACTCCTGATACGTTATCTCTTTACATCACCTATGCCTCTCACCATATTGCCCCTCACTCAGTACAATGTTATCTCTCTGGCATCATCTGCTATCTCACCCCTCATTACCCCCATGCCCCAGCCTCGCGTGCTTCCCTTCTGGTCACACGCACCCTGAAGGGCTGCCTTCGGCGTTTTGCTCAACCCACCTGGCACGTTGATGCCCTTTCACCTCACGGTCTGGCCTTGTTCACCACGTCATTGCCTCACCCTTATTGTCATGACGACTTACTTTTTCTCATCCAGCTCACTATCGGCTTTTTCGCTTTGCTTTGTCTTGGTGAACTTACAGCTCCAGATAGTGCTTATTGTCGCTCCTCTTTGCTCGCCTCACGATGCACCTCCGTTCTCCTTTTCCCTCACAGTTTCAGCTTTCAGCTTTGCACTGACAAATCCGACACTTTGTGTCTGTCCGTTGCACCTCTATCAAGCCAGAACCTTATTCTCTTTTTACAGCTTACCTAGCCTCATGCAATCTACGCTTCCCTCTCCATCCCCATCTCTGGCTTCGCATGAATAGTATCCTTCCTTCCTGCTCATGGTTCATCGTGTGTCTTCACACTTCCTTTTTCCCCTCCATTGGGGGTCATTCCATGCATGCAGGTGGCACTACTTTCCTTGCCGCTTCGGATACATCTCCCTCTTACATCCAAGTGATGGGCCGGTGGACCTCTGATACTTGGCAGCGCTATGTCTGCCTGCACCCCACTCTTCTCCAAACCCTCCTCTTCCACACTCCTTCGCTGGGTGACCTGCCTACTACTTCCTCTACTCGTGCATTTCTTCTTCCCTTCCTTGCATCCTTCCTTTCCCATATCTATCCTAACACAAAAAAAAAAAAAAAACACCCTTCCTCCCATCACTCAGCTTTATAGCCTTATAGTGCTTTCGCATTCATCCACATCCATTTCGTGTTATTGTGTCAATTTTTAGGGCTGGGAATTTGTTTCTCTTCATTGGGTTTTAGGCTGAAACCCATGTATCATACTTTAATCACACCAAGTCACCTCAGGGATTGATGTGGCTGTCATGCTGGCCATCACTTGGTTCTCTTCGTCGACCGAAATCAATTAGCAATCAAAAAGTGCAAAACATTGGGACAATTTTGTGAGTCACTGCACTATAGCTACATGGTCTGTGTGCATTGTGCAGCGTATTACTAATACTACCTATGATAAGAGCGACTATTGCTACTCGCTCGCTATTCTTGTTATCTATGCTACAAGGTTTAATGTGATTATGTGAAATGTGAAGGTGTGAAATTGTGAAGAGGTGAAAGAGTGAAGGGATAGATAATTCCCATGGTCACATGCATGTTCCCATGATCACATGACTGGAAAATTAATATTTACTGAAGGAGCACTCTGCAGCTCAACTTCATAAATATAATGAAATAAATATTATCCACCAAGACAGGGATTAAAAGCGAGCACACAGCAGCCCAAGCTTTGTGTTTCTAACAGTTATCTCCTTGCCAGTCTGCAGTTTACTGTGAAAACCTGCAACTTTGTAACAAATCTATAGGGGATTAGTGTGCCCCTGTCGTCAGGTAGTTGAGTCCCTGTGGTGATAGGTCTTAGGACTTGTTACACTCAGTTACAGTAGTTTACCAAGTCACATCAGTGACATGTCACACATTCTGTAACATATAGAAGACTGCCTGCAGTATGTGCCACAACAGAGTTCTTCTTGATCTCTAACCACTACTTGCTCAGCTCAAGTCAAAATCAGGTAAGCTGTTGTGTTCCACTCATACATAGCCTGCTTCAATACTAGCACCACTACTTCATGCCACTCTTATCACTGAGAGTAGGTTCCTACACTGACAGCCTCAGCCTCAGAGGGGGAATTGCTTTGAACTCTGCACAACCAACATTGGACTTGTCAAGGTGTGTCTTTCTCCAGACTTCCACTGCACATACAGTCAAGTGTTGAAATTCTATGAGCCCAGGGGTACCATTAAATCACATTCTGATGGGAAAGAGGCAAAGATCCAAAAGTTCATGACCAAAATCGTCCGGATGAAACGCAGCAACGATTACAACAAGCACAATACAAGACTAAAATCGAGTTCGTGTCAAGATCACCGGATATCTCTCCTTCCGTGTTCCTTTGTGCAGCCCGCTTGAGAATGCATAGCGAAGAGGGTAAAGAGCAGGACACTCTCGTTACGGGCTATCTTCTCCCATGGACAGGAACGACCTTGTTGGTGGAGGCCTCGAGGTGACTTCTTGGTATATCAACTCTATTAACCGTAATGATTCACCGTCCCAGAATGGTAGAAAGTTGTGGAACACAGTAAGTACGGACCTTTCAGCTGTTCCTTTGATAATGGCTCTCCGTTATCAAAATCGAAAAACGATGGATCAATTGGATCTGCGACGGGTTCGTCTTCTGGGTCATGGTAAGGCTGATCGGGTCGGAATCGAGTCAAAGTCAAGCCGAGTATGTCGAACGAGTTATATTTGACAGGAATCAATCACGGATAAAAGTCAACGAGAGTCAACACAGGAGGCTGGAGTTGATGTGGAAATGGATACTCACCTCAAAGTAGGGGTGTTGAAGAGCTTCGACGACCGTTATACGTCTCTTTGGACTAAACATGAGGCATTTTTGCAAGAAGTCAATTGCCTGGATGGAAAAGGCGGAGAGCAGTCGTTTAGAGAGCGGGCCAGTACATTAGTCGAAGGATTACCAGTTCGTTAGCCCCGACGAACATCGTCTTGAAGTCCTTTCCTTTCCTAAATGGCAAGGCACGAATGTACTCGCGAGATCTGGGTGATGAGATCGCATAAAAGTCATCGATGGAAGGGGTGCCGAGGACGTCGAGGATCAGAGAAAGCTGGTCGTGATCTTCGTTTGAAATATGGAGTAGGTGAGTGCATATATGTTGAAACAACAAGAGGGAATAGAACAGGCATTCCGCGCGCCACGTCTCAACCCAAAGATTCGACAAGCAAACAAGCCAAGCCCACCTAACAGTGGCGGGAAGATGATGTCACTCACAGTCACGTCCGGGAAACATGGGTTTCCCGCTAAGCATCTCCGCCAATACACAGCCAACACTCCACATGTCTATTGCGCGCGTATATTCTTTGAAAGTGAGCATTACCTCAGGGGCGCGATACCACCTCCACGGCATGTTGGACACAAGACTGGACGGGAGATGAGAACAAACGCACCGTGTCGCGACATACTCGGTCATGAATGTGCTGCTGTCGTTTGCAACGTTCGGAGGCGGTCGTGCTGATCGCGCGAGGCCAAAGTCACAAAGCTGATACACGGAGCAATGAAGAGCGACGATGACGATCGGTCGTTCGCACTCACTTTGAGATCGCAGTTTGCATTCAGCAGCAGGTTAGAGGGTTTCAGATCACGGTGAAGTACATCCGCCGAGTGGAGTGCCTTCAAGGCCCGGAGGGTCTTTATCACTCTGTTGTTAAGGCATCGTTTCGGGCGCAATTGGAGATGTGACGATTACCTGGTAGATGAAGTACTGACAGTGATCGTCACTCAATCTCTGGGTTCTGATAACTCGATGCAAGTCTGTCTCCATCAGCTCCTGCACGAGATATACGTCCTTGAACGACTCGAAGCTGGGAGGTTGAAGAATGTCGAGTATGGAGATGATGTTTTCGTGACGAAAGTGACGGAGGAGCTTGATCTCGCGAAGGGTGCGTAGACAAAACATGGAATGGTCGAACGGGGTTATGCGTTTGATGGCGACCTTTCTCTGAGATGGCAGGTGCATTGCAGAGCTGGTGGAGGGCGAAGACATCAAGACTCGAGGATCGCCTGACAGACGGCGAGCAGGCGGGGTGTACTGACCAGACGATGCCATACGCGCCCTCGCCGATGACCTCGAGCACGCGGTACGCGCTGTCGACGGTGAAGTTTTCAAGTCGGTGGTCAGTCGACATGTCGGCGTCGTGTCGGTAGAGGCTGGTCGCGGGACCCCAGTCGGACTTCGGAATCGAGCGGCCATCGATTGCAGCCATGGCGTTCCCAGACGTAGACATGGCGTCTCGTCTAGCCCTAGCCGCATACTCGTCCATGGCACTGGGTGCGGGGGTTGTTCCCGACCCTGGCCTCGATGCACCCATCTTGAGCCGCGCACGGGCCCCTGAGGTGCGCCAACCCAGCGGTGGAAACGAGAACGAGAGTGTGCATTCCAGCGGAAATCCGACGCAGTCCCCCACACCGACTCCAAGGTCAACGCCGCTATCTCACGATGCAGCGGTCCCTCGACGTTGGTGGGACCCAGGGCTCTCTTCGACACCGCAGCTTCAGTGCTACGACGCAACTCTGCTCCCTCAATACGCTGCACCCCATCGCCAGTCGGTCCCTTTGTCCTCCTCCACTCCAGATACAACTTTTGTCAAGTTAGCTACTGTGGCGCTGCTAGAGCCACTCCTGGCGCCGCTGAAAGCTCTCCAGACCCAATTTACTGCATTCCAGGATAGCCTTGGCAATGCAAGGTCAGATGTCAAGGATGCCCTTTCTGAGCTCCATGCCCTGCGCGCTGTGCAGAATCAGATGGACACGCGTATCGCGGAATTGGACGGTGTGATTGGTGCCAGCTCGACGAGTACAAGTTACACGGGTCGTGGAAGACGGGGCAGAGGCAGGGGCAGAGGAGGGAAGACAGGCATCAGCACGCAGCCCTTACTTGAAGCTGAAGGAGCTGACGTCGGGACCGACCCGGACAAAACGTTGATTCAGAGCTTGACTTCGATCGAGTCTGCGATCGAGGTACTACTCAGTCGCGACAGGCGCCCATCTAAATCCCGTGAGTGTCGGTCCTCCCCTCTTAGTCCGAGTGCTAATCGACCGCTTACTGGCGAATTTTCTCGTAGATCCATCGGTGATCCATCGGGAAGTAGCAACTTCGCCTCCACCATCTGCGAGTCTTAGCGGACAGGGATCCTCCCAGCCATCACCGTCGCCCCAATCAGTTAATAGAGCTCAACGGTTGTCGACGTTGCATCCAACAAAACCTCCTTCTGCGAATATTCCCACATCACAGTCTGCATCATCATTACTTGTTTCTCCAATCATGATCCCTGCACCAGAATCCCAAACATCACCATCGTCCGCAGTGCCAGAAAAACGTACGTTCATTGCGCGTTTCCTGTTATACCCCAATACACGCACATATGCGCTCGTCTGCGCTAGATTAATTACATTCTCTCCTTTGAGGGTTGCTTCTCTACTTCTGGCATATGGACCGACTAACCAACTGTCATTTGCATGTGTACAGAATATGTAGACGCGTCGATCCAAACATGTCCACCTCCCTCCCCACCTGAAACTTCATATGCTCTCTCGATCTCTCACGGACATTGTCCTGGACTTGCACCTGTGGATTGGAGTGTTGATCCAAGTGAGTAGAGCCCATTCCACCTCGATCATCTCGGATGCCTTGTCCCGTTACCCGGTATCACTGTTTTCTTCGCTTTGGTTCGGTGAACAGAGAACTGAATGAACGTAAATGTTTCTACAGGGATGCTTGGGTGGTATGCTAGTAATTCTGGTGAGTCTTTTCCCTATCCTCACCCACCTCCAATTCTGTACCGGCTTGTGCCCGTATATGGATACGACCTTTGGGGGAAGTCAGTCAGGTTTTCAAGTCTTTCCTGGGAAATTCTCTTAGTCAGGCTATATGCACGTTGCTCTCTCCCACTGACGGCGGAGAGATTGTTGTGACTCGATTGCCTCAGCCAGGAAGACACGTCGTCGTATAACTTGTGAATTTTCTGGTTGCTTTTACGCGTCCTTGGCGTGCTCTTTGCCCGTGATGTCCTCTGAGGCGGTTGCTAACCCAAATTTCCAGCTCGACGGACCGCACACACTGCAGAACATATGGCTCACTGCCTGCGCGACATCCATCTCTCTAACGTAACAAACCCTGTAACGAATTCCGATACTCAAACACGACCCCTGGCTGATAACAATTACCCTCTCCGTCGTTCGATTTCCCCATACACGCAGCTACCCATACGCATGACGTCTGCTCCCTCTTTGCCTTCCTCCTCCTCAGGAAGGCAACCAGTTGGGTCGGCTATCGTACCTGCGACCTCCGTTTCTCAAAATACTTCGGTCGTGCCTTCGGCCAGCGGCACCACTCCCATAACAGAGAGTATCTCGTCTTCGACGACGACCTCGATTCAGAGTTTTATTTTCGAAACTCCCACATCTCGCACCTCTCTTCCAACTAAAGGCGTAGATTCCTTGGCGGCATCGCCTGAAATGGGGTACCCGAGCTACTCGCAGACTTATCCGACGTCTCCGCCGAACGTTCTGAATGGCATGAGTGACATGCCGATATCGATACCTGGTGCTTCACGCGTAGGTTGTCCCAGGAAGTCTCAAGCAGGGCCAGGGCTAGGGCCAGAGGACTTTCAGATAACCTCCGATGTAGAGAGCGAACGGGTTCTCGAGACTTCGGTCACAAGCGAGATGAACATATCTCCCGAACCCATGCCTCCTGCCTTGGAATATCGTCGACAATTATCCCATACTGAGGCTGACGGTGAAGGAGTGGCTTCCAGTCTCCAAACCCCGCCATCTGAGACTTACCCCACGGAACCTGAGCCCCGAGGGATCAGTCACTTGTCACTCGAATACGAGTCCGCCAGAGACCTAAAACGGAATTTGTGCACCTACCTTCCTCAGAATCTCCCCGTCATACCCACACCTCCGTTTTTGACTCCTGTGCCGTCGTTGGGAGGTCGGGGTTCACCTCAACAAGGATCGCTCAAAAACTCTCCCAATCAAGGGACGTTTTCTGGGCTGATGTCACCTTTGACTGTTCCTCTGCCCTCTCCGTCCCCAGATGTGAGGAAACGGCTTGCGGAGGAAGGTATCAGCAAGGTGAGTGAGCAGGTAACGACGCAGAAAATCATGGAAGTTTACATGGATTCTCCGAATGACGCGAGGGCCGTGGTAGTTTATGGAGGCGGCGCTAATGGAGAGGTTGGTGTGGATACTCGAATGAGCGGTGAAAAGACAAGATCTCAAAGCGACCAGGCGGATGTCGAGGAATCGACTCCTGCAACAAGCTTGGCGGTGCCTACTATGACTGTCACTCGCGAGCCACAGTCAATGGCAGTGTCCAACGAAGATTCGTCTGAAGTACTTCAGGCGGCTGGAGATTTCGACTCATTCATGAGACCTGGTTTGTCAGCAGGACAGCACAACTTCGAGTTGTCCGACCTCCATCCTGATGTCAATGGTGTTGGTTCAACTCATTCCCCAATGAATGGCTACGACTTCAGTTTTGCACCTCCACCACATCACCCTTCGCTCTCAACGTCAGCGACATCGTCACGGTACCAGACCCCCTCCGCTTCTCACTCCACACAGGACGAATACGACGAGGTGTGGAGTGCGCTCGTGCTCGGAGCGTCTGGCATGTCAACTCCCATGCCCAGTTCTGCATCTCCAGGACACTCTCACTACTTGCAGAAGCCCTCTACATCGACCTCGATTTACGGTAGCGACTCGTGTATCAATTGTGCACCTTCTACATTGACTTTCGATTTACTTGCCGTCAGCCCCTTGATGCCTCACGATCCCCCACCTCTCCGGCCTGGATCCGCATTCCCGAGTTCTCCGCAGGCCACAGACGGGTCACTGTCCTCGCTCACATCGCTCGATGACACGGAGGTAGACGACAGCGAGAAGAAGAAACACACCGGCGCGCACGCCCACAGATCCCGCGCAGGCAGCAACAAAGGACGCATCTCCGAGCCGTACGACGCCCCGTCTATCTCGCGCGCCTTGGGCCGACCCAGCTCGGTGTCCCTTGTCCCCACCGCCAAGACCGTGGGCGGGCCCGCCGGCTCGGGGCCGTTGGGGGGGGCCAGCGCATCATTGGATGAACTAACTATGCTCGCGAGGCGGGAACCGCTGAGGATCCACCTGAGGATCCCGGAGACCATGAGAGGCCGGAAGAGGAATTGGGATGCCGTCGACGGTGAGGAGGCCATGCAAGAGGATGAGTGCTCAGGAGGCGAGCGTGTGAATCCCGGGGCCAGCATGCCAATGGATGAAGCTTCACAGGAAGGGCAGGGGGGATCTGTACCAGTTGCAGTACGTTAGCGCTGCGTTGTGTGGCATGAGGAAGGGCTGACATGAGGTGGTGTTGTGCTTTGCAGATCTCAGCCAACGTGCTTCCTTCTCGTGCCGGTGCGGCGACATCTGCTTCTGTGCTTACTCTGCAGGCGTCTCCGACGCCACAAAGCAGCAGCGTTCTGACGACCCATGCAGTAGATAATCTGAATGTTGGACCGTCTCTGCTAGTTCCTCGGAAAAGAAACAAGAAATACACCGAAGGCGGCGCGAAGGAACCTCCCGCAGAATACGATACCTTCAAGCACTCTCGTATCCTTCAGAAGAAGCCCAAACGGGCTCCGAAACCGAAACCGAAACCGAAACCGAAACCGAAACCGAAACCGAAACCGAAACCCCGCACAAAATACTATGTTCGGAACGGTGAGGTGGTGATGGCCGAACCAGAAGAAAAACGGACATCCGAACTCTTAGCACCCGCTCGAAAGCGCGCTCGGAAGGGATCCGCGAATCAGGCGATGAAGACCTCGCCGTCATCTCCCGCGAAAGCGATCAATCCAAGCTCCCGCAGCGCACGCATCGTAAAGCCATCCCCCACTAAAGAAGATGCATGGAGTGCAATTTCTGTGGATGGTAGAACTTGGCCAGAGCTCCCTGCCATGTTCAGCCACTGGGATTCGCAGGTGCGTTTCTGATCCCTCGTTCAAGTGGGTGCCTAAGCACTTTGTTTAATAGTTTATTCAGTGTGATAAGTAAGTGTCCAATGCGAGTCCACCGGGCGACTAGCTCACATTCAGTCTGTGAAGTTGCGATATGTGGTACCACTATGGGTGTGTAGCTATTAAGCCCGGGAATCCAGTGATCAAACCTGGGGCTTTGTTCATATGCCCGACATGCCAGTGAGTCCGCTCCACTCGATACCCCCGAGTACTGAATAGATGATCAATTTGCTAGTGCTCACAGTAAGTTGCGGAGAGCATATTCCCTCTGTATGTTTGCTGAACTTCAATCTAAGGCGCCAGACGACAGACCCTCAGGAGGCATGGTGAAACCTGTTCACGTCCTGATTGCCCTGAGCCTCAGGCTACAGAAGGCATGGAGTTCTTCTTTGTCGAGAAACTTGTTGGGCGGAAAAAGATCAAGGATTCTGCTTATATATGGTTAGCCAAGTGGGAGGGGTAAGTACTGTGACTTCTTGAATCACTGTTTTCCTTGTGCTGGTTGAACTATGACACAGGTACCCAATGACCCAGGCAAGTTGGATCCCTGAAGAGAATGTTGTTGGGGATGGAACAAAGTTGTTTCAAGCCTTCCAGGAGTCTGCCTTGGAGGAAGGTGCTGACCTCTCTCAAGATGTTGTGCTCTTTGAAGAAGCTATTGATGCTGGCTGGGAAAATCATATTGACCACATTGAGGAATAGCACCTCAAAGATGGCCAATATTGAAACACCATAATAGTGAATCCTTTTCCTATTGGTTTCCTTCATCATGCATCACCTGTTTTCATTGCACACCCATTGCAATCAAGTGCATGCTCTTTTCCTCATGCAAACTTTGTCATGCTATCAAACTTGCTCTGAATTTGCTGCCAAGTCATTTAACTTGTATACTATAATTATACTTCTCTTTGTTGGAACACAGACATGAATGCATGGAAGTCCAGCTGTGACACACCAAATCAACCAAGTAATAAAAGCATGTGGGCACCACGAGCGTTTCTCGAAGAATGGGATAGGCGACAACAGCATCAATCTGAGCCTTCTGGGTTTACCACCATGATCATCCGATGGCCGAGTTTGACCGGTAAACCGAAAACATAAGCAATAGAGGGCCAATCCATAGCCAAGGCGCTTTCTCAGTTTCCCACGATGCCTCCAATCCCTACCACGTTCGACGCGGATGCACTTGCTCTCCTCGAAGCAATCGAGCGCCGTCAAAATGACCTTTCGACGTTTCAGATCCCACGACTTCGAGCATGCGCAGGTCCGCTCGTCACACAACAAGCGTGGGCGGCCGAACTCAGAGAGGACATTGAACAACTGGCCAAACAGATCGAGGTAAGCTAGCAGCACGACGAATGCTGAACGATGGCTAAACATCGGCCCACGGGTCCGCGTTTGGTGGCGGCTTCGTAGGAACTGGATGTCCTCGTAGATGACCAGCGGAGCAACAGGGCGCGAACGGCGTTAAGGGCCAACGTGGACGGGCATATGAAGGTGCTGGATGGGTATGTCCATGCCATTGCGCTTCTCTCTCGACTCACCCCCACAGTTTGCGCAAAGGCTCCCGAGCCGCCATCCTCGCCTCGAAACGTGCGATAGATGCGCAGAGCCGGTCGCGGCGCGAAGAGCTTCTTCATTCACCTTCTGCTCCGGAGCAAGGGTCGCCCTCGAATGAGAAAGTCACGTTCGTATCATCATGGCGGGATGTGTGGCTCCGCACTGATAAGTTCGACGGATTTCAGAGAAGATACACTAATGAAGGCCAACGCCAACGTCACGGAGGCTCTACAACGGACAATGGGCCTCATGCAAAAAGAGCTCGAACGGAGTGTCCTCTCTAGCCAACTCCTAGGTCCGCGCTCTTGTTCCCGCTGCCTTTTTCTAGCCTCACTCAACGCGACCTCGACAGAATCATCCACGACCAATCTCCAGTCGGCCTCCGAAACACACGATACGCTCACTCTCTTCATCGGCACATCCAAACAGCTCGTGACGGCACTCGAACAAACTGACTGGCTCGACCGCGTGCTCATCATCTCGGCGCTCGTCTTCTTTGGACTGGTGGTGCTGTTCGTGTTGAAGCAGCGGATCTTGGACCGGGGGCTGAGGATTGCGTTTTGGTGGACGAGGTTCGTACCTGGCGCGGGATCTTGCGGGCATTCCACTGGGGAACTGTTGAAGGAAGCAGTGGACAGTGGTGCGAGGACTTGAGTGGCAATCGTCATGCTCTCGACAACGGCTGGTCCGTCGACGCTTGCTTGTGTGTTGGCACCCACTGCCAGCTTATCTGGGGACGTGGAAGATGCCTCCCAGACTGGGGAATCCTTGATATCGTCGAGTGTGGTTTCAGAATTGGTTGCTGCTGCTGATCCAGTAGGCACCTCAGTTCCGGACCCTGCTCGCGTCGAGCTATAGGCAGGTACAGGACCATGACACCGGCCAGGATAGGATGTTCGCAGGCATATATCGCTGAATCCTCCTAAGATTCAAACCACATCAAGTGAGTGTATAAGGAGCCTAGGACATGCTCTTAGCGCGTTGTGCAGCCCTACCGCTGGTCACGGCAGAAAGTGAGGTGGTTGGACTTGTGGTAGAGTGGGCAGCACAAGCAAGTCACCAGCGGTCAATTAATATCTCGAAAAAAGCACAGTCGTGGCACATGAGTTGATGAATCCAGGACGACGATTGTGTGCCCGACCCAAATCCCATGCAGATTCTATCCTGTATGGAGTACCGAGCGTTCCCCTTTCCGCTGTCAGCTTCCCCGGTTACCCCTAGGACTTTCTAGAAAATATTACGCAGGTCGGGGTTCCAGTTTTCTGTGCATTTACACTGCGAGAGATCTGTCCTCTTTGTACTGCCAAACTTTCGTTTGACTATCAACTGTTTTGCACTCATGTTCCCGGAGCG
Source organism: Phylloboletellus chloephorus (assembly GCA_038091355.1). Taxonomy (NCBI): domain Eukaryota; kingdom Fungi; phylum Basidiomycota; class Agaricomycetes; order Boletales; family Boletaceae; genus Phylloboletellus; species Phylloboletellus chloephorus. Next base: position 6,813 of record JBBPOI010000226.1, on the reverse strand, counting down.
CCGTATTCATTTGCAACTCAAGCCCAACAAATGTAAGGGATGTCGGCAACGTCATTACAAATAACTGCACAACTGACAGGCACTGATATTTGCAGATGAGAAGAAAGTAAGGGGGGGAAAAGGCAAGACCATGAACCGCGAACCGTGAATGGGCGGATCTCATCAAACATCATGTGGAGCACAGAGCAAGCAGAGCTAGACGCACACACAACTCGCGCACCTCTTTCCAAACCATCATGTCACCGCGACCTCCGAATCAAATCCTTCTCCCTCAATCGAACTTGTTCAAATCCACTGGGGGCGCCCGGACCTCCACACTGCTTCCCTCGTTCATACTCGCCCCCGCCGTGGTCGCCAACACGCCGCTCTCCTCGTTCGCCTTGACCTCCTCCTTACCCAGTCCGAGGGCATCATCCGGAATCCAAATGATACGCTGAGGGTGCGAGAGCGTAGGGTGTGCGAAGCCGTAGTCGAACGTCCCGTCAGCGTGCTGCGAGAAGTGAAGGTCGTCAAACTGTGAGTCGGGCGAAGATTCGGTAGTGCGAGTGCGTCGGATGAACAGTTGCTCTTGCACGAGGGACTGTGGGTGGGATGAACATGGTGCCGCTGCGGAGTCGATGGTGTCACGTCGCTTTTCGTCGGACTTGCCGCCGTTGTCAACCTCGAGTGAACCTTCAGACTTGTAGGTCTTGTCAGCGATACTGAGGGGAAGCGCGCTGATGAGCGGTCCGCAGGAGGTGTCAATCACAAGGTGGAATCCGACCTGTGATACCAGAACATTAGCATTGCGCAACACAATCTGGAGAACAAAAGGAAGTCTGACTCACAGTCAGGAAAATCAATACCACCATCAATATGCCCTCCGGCACTGCACTTGCGTTGTTATTTTCATCCCGAGCGAGGAAGAATAGTGCACAAAGACAAATCTGCTGGATGTACATGCCCACGAATACGTGTTGCATAGCCTTGGGGTAGAACAAGCCTCCAGTGTCCGTAGCCGGTGGTTGGGTGAATTGGTACAAGAATAGGTATTTGTAGAGTTGGTAGAACAGGAAGAAGGCGAGAACAGCCAGACCGTTGATGATGGGAGAGATCATGGAGTATCCGAGAGCTATAAGAGTAATTAGCGAAGGAACTCGCGAGCTGTGTAGGAACGTACTGATAACAGTGAGCAGTGTGATAGCGGGGAATAAAGTACCCCACGCAACGCTTCGAGAACCAAACTTGATGTTGTAGATGGAGCGGGGCGTACTTCCCAAAATGAAGAGCTTCACATAATACAACACCAACTGGACAACGGCAAGGAAACCACCCGCAGATCCAGCGAGACCTTGGAGAATTATGTACCTATTCCCAGATGAGCACCTCCATCCGAAAGAATGGCATCGAACAAAAACTTACGTAAGGAAGAAAGTGGACGCCTGGGGTAGATACTGCGCCAACAAAGTTGCGACGGAGCTGGGATTCTCGAGAAGACTTGGGAGGGCGGCAATAATCCCAGAACTCAGCGTGACGATAAGGAACGAGTGCTACGAAGTCATGAGGTGAATCAAATATGTTCGGGGAGAGTGTCGATCGACTCACGATGACTTGGAAGACGAAGTAACGCGTCATCAAACTGAGCTCCAATCCAGTGCGAGTCGGTATACCCTCGAAGCGACCCAACAGCCTCAAAACAATAGGCAGGAGCATCATGAGGACTGCAAGCAAAACTGGGGGCAGTATACCCTGGATGATACCAAGGACCACATTCGGGATGGTACACAGCCATGCAAGCCAACTCTCGCGGACGCAAAGGCCTTCGATGTTGGAAATGATACCGACGAACGCTACAGGGAAGGCCCAGAGAATGATCAAAGCGGCTGTTGCTGCATAGCTGATCACCATCCGAATACGTTTCTCGTACGGGTTCATGCTGAGATTACCCCACAAAACATCTTCGGGTGACACTTCGAGGTATCGATCAGCCATGTGGTATGGAGCGTGGTGTGCGAGTGAACCGTAGGCCAGATGTGCTGCGATCTGTTGGTTGAAGGTGATGAAAGCAGAGCTGAGAGGTGGGTACTTCTGTTCGGAACTGCAATTTCTGTCCGCTTTTCCCCCGTTGTTGGCGTCGTCGGGGGGTGGGGAGGAAGATTCCTGTGAAACGGTCTTGCGAGCTTGACGAAGCACAGCGGTCGCCGTGGAAATCTCGCTTCGGCACCACTCGAGGGTGTCAACCTTCTGACCAACGAGGGGGAGGGAGAAGGGCATGAAGCCCACGGGGAGACGATGAGTGGGACGCTTGGCACGTGGGACGAGTCTCTCGGCGAGGGGGACGCTAAGTTCCGCCTGATCGACGGACTCTGAGGGGTATGAGCCATTGTCACCTTGCTTTTTGAGTGCCTTGGCGCGGATCTTGGCTGCAGTAGAAAGCAAGGTGATCTCAGCAGACTCGAGTTTTCCGCAGGCGGCGAGACGGCGATCATAGACACTAGGTAGCTCTTTCAAATCACTAGTAGAGAAGAAGGAATTAGAGCGAGGTATGATTCATGAGAAGCAATCAGGACGTTGAACTGTGATTACCGAGAAACAGCATGCCAGGAAAGTAACATACCGATTAATCCAGACTTTTTTGACGCCACCAGGGAAACGCGAATACAATTGGGTCAACGCGTCTTCAGACAGATACTTGGAAGGAATGCCAGTGACCAAGATAGTGTTGGCTTGGGCGGAGCGCGAATGAGCAGGGTCGATGAGGTGGAGTTGGCGAACATTGATAAAGTGAAGCATTTCGTGTCTGATGTTCCAGAATATCCAAACTGCGAGTGGGCCACCAATCATGTCAAAGATGAAACAGCATGGGGAATGGATATAGAGTACTCACAGGTCGAGAGCCAGACAAGAATGATGAAGGCGGCATATCTTTCTTTGTGATCAGGGGAAATGTTTCCAAATGTAAATCGACTCAATCCAGTGTTTCCAGGGACAAGATTGTTGACAGAAGTGACAGGCAAAAGTACGATCCAAGAGATGATCCAAATAGGGAGGAAAACGCGAAGCATCACCCTGAGAAAACGGACAAAAAAATAGGCATCTGGACCGTTGACGCGCTGGATGTCTTTGTAGTCTGCCTTGAAGAGGGTGATCGGCCATGTGAGCAGGCCAGCGTTGAATGAATTGACCCGTTTGCTGTGGATTAAACAGAAGGTTGGAGGTGGGGTGAAAATAGTATAGATGAACGCACTCGTGGAGTGGGGTGATTGTACGGGGTTCATATACAGTCTTGAAGTACGGACGAAGAAGGGTGAACGCGACAATCTCGATACCGAAGACAATCGCATTGAAAGCGAGAGCGGTTTCGAACGTCGCGGTCGTCGCGGAGCCGGCGTTGGAGACGTCGGACCTAGGATAAAGATGAGAGGGGATTAGGACCAGTAGTGTTGGACGCACATTGTGGGAGAGAAGAAGGAGTGTAGTGGAAAGGGGAGGACTTGAGTGAATTATTACTAGTGTCGGACTTGACCAAGGCGGTTTCGTTTCTCGATTTGTCATGGTCGGAACGGGACATTCCTCGCTCAACTTGAACAAATACCCTGCGCGCTCGCTCCCAAGCATCGCGCTTATTGCAAACGTCAGATTGCCGACGACCTGTGTATAAAATTGTGGGAACGGTCCAAGCAGTGTAAAGTGCCGGGTTCTATCACAAGTTGTGTTTAGAACGAGACGAAACCCGCTGATGTGCAAAGGGTTCAGGCATATCGTTCTGACACTACGAGGAGCTCATCCAACTAGTGCGGATAACTTGACGCTAGAGTGACATTGACCAAGCGAGCGAATGTCAAAATTCATCCTCCGTTCGCCTGACAGAAGTAACGCCTCCGAAACTTGGCAAACAGGAAACACGCAGGCGAGATTTATTGTTGATGTAGATCTTTGCCCCCAGGTGCGACATCGTAGCAATTCGAATTCTCACTGAGGTTTCGCTGCACCCTAATAACGTACGTCGCCAGTTCCGTAGAATGGTGGCGCGTCATAAAGCACGAGTCCGTCTCTTCCTTCCGCCCCGATAGACTCGGCGATGCCATACACAGAGACTTCTCGACGGAATCAGTATCTCATTGGGTTGCACTTTCGTCTTTCAGCAGCTTCTCTGTCCGACGTGGGTCGAAGTCGTGCTCTCCTTTGGCGGACAGGAGCCCGCCATGGCATCCGCGGAGGTGGATAGGGGACAGTCCCGCGTGGTGCTCGAACGTTTCAACTTTCTGTTTCCTTTTCGCTCGATGTCTCTGTCCCCCCGGAACCACACCTGCATATCGGAACATGGCTCACCGAGTCACCGAGTCCCTTTTCCGTTCGCGTCCAAAACCCGACGGTTGGGCAATCCTTGCACGCACACCCTCCATTACTGATGTTCGTCACTTGCTGGCACAGGTGCTGCAGCAGGCCGTACAAGGCTATGCATAATGGCCGCCACCAATAACCTCGTTCGTGTCACTCATTTGCATGAGATATGCTTTTCTATATATATCGGTCATATCTTAGAGCACCTTCCAAATGGCCTTGTACTAGCCCTACATTTGAACACAAGTACACTTTTCACTAGGCAGCATCACTTCTACCCACTCCTGGGATATATGTATCTGACTCCAAGAAGACCCTTTGGATGCAAGGTTCCACAGGTGCAGAGATGCATTGCTTATTGAGTGGGCCCTGCATGCACTCCAACCCTATCAAACTCCATTTGGCTTGATGATCATGCCAGTCTTGCCATTATAGATGAAATCAGCAAAGGTGTGTTAGAATTCAGATGACATCTATCTACCATGGCATTACAGGGGCCATCAGCTATAAGAAAAAGTTGGATGATTGAAGTTGATAGGAATTACCATCACAAGCCAAGATGATAAGTAAACATGATGTAAGGAATGGCCATGTGCCAAACCTAAACCCACATGTTGCCATGACACTCTTGTACTACAAGTACTCAATCCAATACCAAAATAGGGAATCATCCCCACTGCCCTAAATGTATGGGCATTGTTACAAGTCCTAGGACAAGTACCACAGGGACTCCACTATCTAAGTCAAAGGGGGTGCACTACACCCTTAGGACTTGTTACAAAGTTGCAATCGTTCTCAGTACAATGCTGATTGGCAAGGAGAAAACTTAGAGAGAAAGGATCAGTCACTGATACTGAAGTACCAGCAAGGGATGCTGAAAGGTAACAACTACTACTACTATTGAAATCATGCTCACTCACTAACTACTACTCAATGGACTTGCTGCTGAAGCAAACAAGTGGATTAAGCTGGGAATTAACTATGATACATGGTCCTTTATATACCCCAGACTACTGTGCACGGACCAAGCTGTGCGTGGGAAATAGAAGGTTCTAATCAGAACACATGTTAAACGTATGTGAAATAGAAGCGTAAATAGAAGCAGTAATTAAGGAGGCTGTACGCCTCATGTATTTAATAAAGCGGAGATTAAAGACACGTGTTAGGTCACATGACATGCTTATGTAATAGCTAAATATTATGCCAGGTTGAGCATTCGATCCTGACCAAGTCCAACTCTTTTACTATAGGGGCGTTTCGTTCGTATAGGAGAGGCAACGTGTTTATAACATTCTGCCCTGGTTTATTCTTTAAAGTACTATGATCGTTTAAGAAACTACAAGCAGAATAAATCAGTGAACGGTCTTAACCAAACCCGTTTAACGACTCCGGTATCCTTTAACAAAGTCTTCCACTACCTACCGTCAAGTGTACAGGATAACATCATTGTCCACAAGGGATACGTTGCTACGTATCAAACTCCCTTTCCTTACACTCGTTATCACCCCACTTCCTTTATTGGTTGTTTAGGGTTTTAGGGACAACGTTACAACTCTTGTCCTCAGGGTTGTTACAGGTGGCTTGACCTGGACTAGTGAAGGTTTGCGCTGGATGGTTGTTTTGTTACACATCTAATAAAGTTATTAGTTGTGATATACAGAAATTGAATGCTGAAGTACGTACGATTTGATATGCCCACTGTCCAAGGTGGGTATGAGTAAGTCGGCCATGACATTTACTGCTGGTATCATCTAGGTTGCGCCAGCAATAGATCGGTGTCTCGGACGACATGGTATGTTCCTCACATGTCCAATACTCTTGCAATTGCTTTACGATTTCTGCGTGATGTGTGCTCCTATAAAGTTGGCCATCTTGATGACCAGCCTGAGCCTGAGCTTGAGTCGATTGCATATAGTTTGATTGCTTGGACTTTGCTGTTCGCAAACCCTAAAGATAATAATATGTATCTGAAAGTGTACAAATGAGTAATTCAGTACGTACCATGCTGCCCGTATTGTTGTTAGTGAGCATACCATTACCTGTTGTTGCATCTTCGAAGAAGACAATGATCTTCTTGACAGGACGTGATGAGTGTGGCAACACTAGAGTCTAAGAAAGACCCTGCGTACTCACACTATACCTCGACAAGTAGAACGATAGATCGAACCAAGAATGTAGGCCAAAACCCACAAAAACTTGACTAGAGTTCTTGGGGCGTATTCATTCACCCTTATATACTAAAGCTACATGGTCCGTGTGCATATGCGCAGCGTATTACTAATACTATGTATGATAAGAGCGAATATTGCTATTCGTTTGCTATACTTGTTATCTATGCTACAAGGTTTAATGTGATTATGTGAAATGGTGAAATATGTGAAGATGACGGAGTCCTGTACTCGACTGGAATTCGAGTCTTAAAGAGGGGGGTAATGTTATAAACGCGTTACTTTTCTTATATGGGCAAACGCCCCTACAGTAAAGAATTGG
>JBBPOI010000225.1:0-20155 GCA_038091355.1 Phylloboletellus chloephorus | reverse complement strand
CCCCCTGTCCCCCGCCATGCTCGCCGGTCCCCAGCAGGGCTCCGACGCCGGCCCCCATCTCCCTTTTGACCCCTCCTCGTTTCGCACTGGTCTCACTCCCCGCACCGGCCTCACTCCTCGCACTGGCCTCACTCCAGGTGCTGGCCTCACTCCCCTCGTCGGCGGGCCGGTCTCGTTCCCCCCTCCCTCCCCGAACACCGCTGCATTCCTTGCCCTCATGAACAACACCGGCTCTGCCTCCGCAAACGCGACCATCACCCCAAATACTCTTTCCGCATTGACCGGTGTGCTCAACAGCTCTGCTAACCAGTACACTTCCGCTACACATGCCCCTACCACGAGTTCTCATCTCTCCAACTCGGTCACCGCAAGTCAAGAGAATGACTCTGCTTACATCAGCGCGAGCAACGCGGCAAGCACTGCCGCGAATGGCTTGTACTTGTTGTCGCAAGCCCACCAGGAACTCACGAAACGTGAGGAGGCGCAAGCACGCGCCAACGGCGCCGCAGCTGTGCCTGCGAATGGCCGCAGGGGCACGAAACGCAAGTCATACGATACAGGCAGCCCTCCCCCCGCGCCCACCGCGAGGACTACAACCCACCAGTCTGCCCAGACGAAACGCACCCGAGCGAACACTGTGAATAGCGTCAGCACGAGTGGCATGGGTAAAGACTCTGCGGAGGAAGAGGAGGAGGAAGAAGAGGAAGAAGAGGACGACGTAGCCCAAGAACATCAACAACACCACCAATCCCAACCAAGTGCCACCAAGACGAAACAGCAGAAGAAGCCAGAGACTGAGGAAGAGAAACGCAGAAACTTCTTGGAACGCAACCGACAAGGTCTTCATCTTTCAACGTCTGCTCGCTGTGTAGTTTCTGACATACATCCAGCTGCGCTGAAATGTCGCCAACGGAAGAAAGCATGGCTAGCTTCCCTCCAAGCAAAGGTCGAATATCTCACCACAGAGAACGAGCGGCTCACCTCTGCGCTTGTATCGTCGCGAGAAGAAATTTCCCGGCTCTCGGCACTCGTTGGCAACGCTGTTATTGGGCCAGGAGGGCCAACGGTAGGGCCTGGCGTCGTACCACCCAACGCCGTAAATGGGATTGTATCCAACGGTCAGCCTGTCAGCATGAGCATGAACATGGCTTCCAAAGGTGGGGGTGCTGGTGGCGTGTCCACAGCCCGAGCGTCTTACGGGTACTGAGTCGCTCACGGCAACTCAACGTTGAGTTGCCTTCGTATTCGTCGCATGCCTCATTGTCGGTGGGTGGCTCGCACATGAGTGTAATGCTTATTCTAACTGATGCACCAAGATACGTTATGTTGCACTCACCGGCTGAGATGTCTATACACGAAAAATGCTATCTTCGTGCTGGCTTCACTCACGCTCGCAATTTTGCATCTCGACTCTGCCCTGACGCATCCTTGTATTGTTGCTTGTGCCTCGCGTGCACTATTGCCCGCATATCTAGATGCAGAGGACGAGATTTGAGTGTGGCCTCTCTTCCGCTCTTCCCAGCACGAAGAAGTTGCGCAGAAAATGTCTTGTACGCTTGTATGTACGCTACGATCCAGAGTATAATATCCACGCATCATACACCCTTATATCTGTATAACTGATTTCGTGACCAGTTCTATCACTCGGGTTCAGTGCTAGATGACGTGTGATGTAATACAATGATGGTCGGGTGGAATTGTTTTCTTTTACCTCGAGCCGGTTGATGCGAACTGCCTGTGCTCAAGTTGGGAGTTACTGAAACGAGCTCGAGACGGGGAGGAGGTGTTTTGTGCGTCATCATCGGTTGGATAACGAGAAAAACATGAAATACCCGGTCAAATACAAAATTCAGTAGACCTCTGGGAAAGACACACTACATCGTGGACGCTCTTCGAATAGGACATACATGCACTTCAACGTGTCGTGCTTCTTGCGCTCGTTCTCGTTCGTGGATTGTTCGCACAGCTTCACGACATGGAACTGACGCATGCGTAGCTGTCCACTGATCGGATCTGCGGGGTTCCATTGGCCGCGTCGCGACTGCATGCGCCCTGGCTCCGTTTCGCCTGGTTCTGCCGGTGCGCAACCAGCGCACATAGTGCGGCTAGAGGTGTAAGATCATCAGGGACTTTTGCAAGTACAACCTGAACCGGCTTACCGCCAGCACCGCTACCATCCTTTGCCATTCCGATGTCTACACGGCCCTCAACCTCCAGGCCGACGAGGACGCGTAATGATGTCCGCAACATAGACTCGAACCGAGGATAAAACTCGACCAGGCTGGGTTACAGAAGGGGGAAGCAAACGATCAGCCTTGAACATTGTCAAATCAGAGAGATAATGGAACAGACCTTCCGTCTACGCCGACGCCGATTCGCTTTCCCTCATCCCGTAAGGAACTGGGGGAGTCGCTCCCAACGCAGCGTGCACGGCCGGTCTGCACTAAGACCGCAGCTACGGCACAGGCGCTGAGACGCGCGGCCCGTGTGGCCACGAGCGCGCAGATTTGCCGGACAACGTCCGCATCCGCAAGTGAGACCTCGGACACGTCGGAGAAACCGAGATGTTGGACGATAACATCCCGTACGCGGTTCAGCTTCTCCTCGTCAGAGGCCTCTGTGATTCCTGTTTGACCGGAAGCAAATCTCCCGGTTCCCTGCCAAGCCTCTTCGATCTCGCTCAAAACCGCCGTATCCAGCCCCCATTGTTTGTTCAGGGGTCCGGTGCAACGTCCTTGGAAAAGCAGAGATTTTGGCGACGCATCTATAAGGCTGAGGATGATGTTTCGTGCAATTTCTCCGAGATACATTCCTGAGATGAATTTCTCGAATGCTTGGAAGCGAGGATTGATGGATTCACGGTCAAGCTTGTTGTCATATGGAGTCGTCGGCAGGGCGGACCGCTGGTGTGTGGAACAACGCATGAGGGGGACAATATGAGGGTGGTGGAAAGGGACGTACAGTATTATTGAAACCTCCCCATTCGGTGTTCACGATCATATAACCAGCCTCTGGGGTGGCGGGGCCATTTCCGAGTTTTGTAATATTGGCGACATCTTCGAGGTACGCGCCGTTCGTGCCGGTACCAAAAATAGCACCGAGGATGCACCCCCCGGAAGTGTATGCCCGGGATAGGAGGGCACCCACAGTCTACAAAGATCAGTAAAGATGGCAGGTGGAGGACAGATTAGAGTAATGTGATTGAGCAAAGGCTGAGATGCGGACACTGACATCGTTCACGAGCGCAACACATCTGACATGGATATGCTTCCTGTCGAACGCATCTTGAAGGAGCATGACAACGTCCTTGCCGATGGCGTTCTTGGCGGCGAAACCTTTTGTCCAGGTAAGGAGCGTGCCGGAATCGAGGGCAGTTTGTTCTACGGGGAAAGAGAACGTGAGGGCGAGTGGAGTGTATGACTCGTCGTCGTCGTCAGGGGCTCCGTTGGTGGTAAGTGACGGGGGGATGGCAGTACTTGGTGAGCCAGAGTCGGTGAGGAAAGCATCGACAGAGTCGGCCAGATAATCTTGGAGCGACTCGTCACATGGCGCGGTAGAACATGTGAGACGTCCGTACCGAAGAGTGTGACCACCTCCCCCGTCTTCAACGTCTCAGAGACCTTGTATTTCTGCTGGCGGAGGGTAAAGGTTTTATCGCCGTGGAGGGTCACCTCGCAAACGCGACTGGGAAGTCATGCAGCGGGATTCCGGAGAGATGGGGAATGACGCACAGATTTGTGCCGCCGAGATCAAGGGCGAGGAAAGTGCTGTGCGCGGGATGAGCATGGGGCGGGAGGGGAGCGGGACATACCCAGTCTCGGAGCCATCGGGAACGCTCGTGACGAACGTGGGGCTGCAAGGAGTGTGAGATGGCTTGCAGCGACGATGGGGGGGACATACATCATTGCGAGGGGGCGACCGTAGGCAGCGAGACCGTCGGCAGTCTCGCGGAGGAAGGCGTGGGTGATGGCGGAGAGGGTGTCGTCGGAGAGAGAGAGCTGGCGGTGGATTGTGTCGAGGACATGGTGTCGGGACTGGGAGTGGAACGCAGCGGTGCATGCCATGGGGAAGATGGCGCGGTGCTGGCAGGGGGGGAGAATATATCCGGTATGATCATGCCCGCCTTGCTTGATTCGACCCGACATGGCCATCGACGGGCTCATCATTCTGGACGCCGCAGGGTGCGTCTCGCGACCTCGTGCCGCCCTCTGCTCACCCCCTGCGCCACAGACGACCAGTCATCCAGTCCGCGTATGCCTCCTTCCCCCCCGTCTACCCCGTGCTCCACATCGACGCCTTGCACGACCATCTCTCCAAGGCCTCCCGCTCGCCCGCTGTCGACCCCGTCATATATGTCCCCCCCGCCATCGGAGACTCCCCAGGTCCAAGTGCCTGTTGTCACGTCGAGATGGGGGAGCTCCGTCTCATTGCCAGCGTCTCCGGTGACGGTGACCGTCTTGCAATGTCTTCGCTCCTCCCACACTCACCTCCGACACTGTAGCCGATCCTCTCATCGCCTTTGCATTCTTGCAGGCATTTAGCGATATCCTGCACCACTACTTCGGCACACCAAGTACTGCCACCCTCAAAGACAATTTCGATGTCGTATACCAAGTACGTTTCTCAATCCATCCTCGTCACTTCCCTCTAACTCGATCAGCTCCTCGAGGAAACGTTAGATTCTTCCGGATATCCCCTTACTACTTCTCCAAACGCCCTGCGAGACATCGTTCTCCCCCCTTCCCTCCTCTCCAAATTTTTGGCTTCCCTCCCAACGCCCGCGTCGGCTGGCCCAAATCGTCCAGGAGGTGTGCAGAAACTTGTCTGCGCCGTAAACACTTGTCCTACCTCTCATCCAGGCTCCATTGCATCAAGCGCCCCATCGGCCGCCTTTGCATCCCCCATACCATGGCGAAATATCGGTGTTCGACACAATCACAATGAAATCCTATTCGATGTCACCGAGGAGATCCGCGCCATCGTCGCACGGCAAGTCCCTGTGCCATAATCGGTCCATAAACGTAATGGAAACCATCCTTTCTTTACCAGCAACGGGGCCACGCTCTCCAGCAACGTGTATGGCAAGATTGAATGTAATGCCAAGTTGACTGGTAAGCAGCCTTTCTCCATCCGTGCCCACTAGTATTCAGGATAATCACAGGTATGCCGAACTTGCTCCTGAGTTTCACGAATCCGAATGTGATCACGGAATGCTCCTTTCACCCATGTGTACGGCACGTATAGTCGATCTCTCTGGCCCGTACAACATCCTGACTTCAGGGTCGAAGCCTCCAACGATGGACAGGCGAAAAGACTCTCTCTTTTGTCCCACCTGATGGCAAATTTGTTCTCGCAGAATATCAATATGCCTTACCGCACGGTGCTCTGGCTGGTAATGTCCCAGTACCAGTCGCTTTGAAACCAAACATCACCGTAGGGGAGTTTGGAGGTTCGCTGTCCGTCTTTGTGTCGTGATTTCGCAGTGTAATGCGTTTTGGACCAATCTTAGGCAATTTCACGGTCACCTTTGGCTCGAGGACGATGAAGATCATGGAGAACATACGAATAGAGCTTTACCTGGGCGAAGGTGCAACGGGCGCACAATGTACGGTCTCGAGTGCAGGATCTGGCGTCGGGTCCGTCGGAGGCACCGAGGGTTCGTGGACGTTTGAACCGCGGAGGAAAGTGCGTGATGTCTCTGTTTTACGATTTGGCGCCCAGTTTAACCATCGATCTTAGACACTTCGCTGGGACATCCCAAACATGCACTCGTCTGGTAGTTGGGTACTTCGTGGTTCTTGGACCTCCAAGTACGCTTCTTTCGCTGTCGTCATTCAACGATGGATATCTTATAGTCTCTTCCCAGGGCGAAAGTTCCACGTCCCGCACATGCATTCCAAATCCGCTTCGAAGTCCCTTCGTACAGTTTCTCATCTCTCAAGGTTGACCATGTCCAGCTTTCGGGTGAGGCATACAAGATGTACAAGGGCGTGCGGACACAGAGCTGTGGCTCCATCGAATGGAGGTGGTAGCACGTTACTTGTGCTCGGTAGCTGACTCGATTACGCCGGGGCGGGATACCATCTTTTGCCAACCTGTGTCCGTAGCACTATGCAGTAATAGACGGTATATGTACTTTAAATGCATCTGAGAGTGAGCAGTGAATTGTGACGTGGGCCATAAATAATCAGACTCCAACCTGCACTCAAATAGCCGTTGCGGTGAAGGTCTCGAATCTTTTCACGACCTGGTTCCAGTCTACAACCGTCCAGAACTCCTTGAGATACTTCTCCTTCCCCCATATTCCATGATCAAGAAGCCAGCAGTGTTCATGTACGCTGATACAAAACAGGGGGTAAATATACTCCCCGAGAGTTGTGATGTCGCGCGAATCTTGTGGGCCGTGGGGAGAGGGCGATGTGGTAGCGGGATCGTAGAAAGAGCGTGCGCGTGTTCTGTAGTCATCCCGGGGCACCACGGAAGTGTGGAACGTCCGAACCGGGGATGAGGGATCAGGTTGTGGTGCGGCGCGCGAGGTGCGAGAGGAAGATGTCGGTGAGCTGCGAGCTGGCTCCGCAAATGGGTCACGCTCTCCGAGCACGGGTGCGGTGATAGGCTCGACCGTGCCTGAACCTGAACGGATGAGAAGGGTGCCTGCTGCAAACGTCGGCACGAAAGCAAGATTTTTGTTGGCGTCCGTTACGAGCCAGACATATCCAGAGCCTGCCATGCCGTTGACTGCGGCAGAGAACAGGGAACGCAATGAATCAAAGCCACCGAATTGCTTCTGAATGGCGGTGCCCAAGAAGCTGGAGTCAATGGCCTTTTCGCCCATGTCACCTGTCGGCGGTCGCTGGAAAACATGGTTAGAACGGGATGAACAGTAGGTGAATGTCTGGGGCGCACCAAGCATCTTAGGAAGAAACTATTGTTGAGAGCGTGACTGGCGTATTTGAACATGATGGCCCTGTCTTGCGATCTAGCGGTGTCCAGAACGAGCTGGGCAACCGTTTTGCGTTTGTCCTCGACGTCTAGACCCGGAGTTCTAGCTATGGTTGCACAAGGGAGTGAAGGATGCTTACTGCGACACTCCTGGTTCAGACGGTCAAGCAGACCTTGTTGGTACTCTACCGCAACCATCTGGAGGGTCCGGGGAGACATGAAGGTCCCGAGACCATCCTCAACCTTGTACGGTAGTTCCTTGCGGGCGTGTATATGTCTGCGAGCTGCCCATTGCGTTCGAAAGCTCTTTGCAGATTTTGCGACTGCGAGGGCGGTGGAGCGCGACGAGGAGGCGAGACGAAGTCCTGCGGTGTTCATGGACAGACCAGACCTGGGCTTTCTATTTTCTGTGACGCGACTTGCTTTAGCTTCCTTTTCGGTCGCCGGTTGTCTTTCTACATCAAGCTGCGACATTCATCATGGCTGTCCCAAAATCATCGAAATCGTTGTCGCAGACGACCCTCTCTGGCATGTCTCATACAGTGTCGGCCCTTTGGAAGTCGTACGTGCAGCAGACCCCAGACCGTCTCAAGTTCATAGACGCGTTCTTGGCGTTCATTGTGCTCTCCGGAGTGTTGCAGTTCGCATACTGCGTCCTGGTCACCAACTTTCCTTTCAACGCCTTCCTAGCTGGGTACGCCCTCGGTTTGCCACGGCCATTGGTTGTATGCTACGGCTCATGGACGGGACAGATTCGGTAGCTCAGTCGGGCAGTTCGTGCTCACCGCCTCGCTCCGTGCACAGGTCAACCCCGAAAACGGCGCCGAATTCAAAGACGTGTCACCCGAGAGGTCAGTTCCGCCCTTGCAAATCGCCATCATTGCATGTCGACTCGCATATACAGAGCATTCGCGGACTTTGCACTGGGGTCCATCGTGCTGCACTTCTTTGTATTCAACTTCCTCGGATGATTATACGTGGATCAGACCAGAGTAAGATATCGTACAAGGACGACTGAGTGCTTATTTACAACTTGGGGGTGCGAAACGAGTGGTGGACAATCCATCCCGTGATAGAGCGCGTTTATGGTTTGCGCTCGAAGGAGCTGGAGCGCTACAAGGTGGATTAGCAGGCACGTGTGACGTACGAGGAGCGGGCTACCCCAAAGACGACTACGGCAAAGTCGAAGGCATACTCTCCTGTGTCCCGTGTTGAGAAGCCAGAACTGAGCCTGAGACACTGGACGTACCGAACTCAAGATATGACCGTAGCAGCTCTTTGGCTGGTCAGACACGGTTTGGTGGGAGAGGCAAAGACGCCACTCACGGCGAACGTCCTTGTTAGGTACTTGTGATAGAGCAAGCCTGGGAGAGGCGGTAAGAGGCGGAAAGAGAAGCGACGATGGGCATACGTGAGACCGGTCGAGCGCCGGACACCAGCAAGGAATGCGCTGAGGAGGAGGGCATCGAGGCCGAGGTGGAATAGCTTGCCAAGCATGGCTCAGGTGGGGACACGCTCGGGCTGGTTTCTTTCTTTAAAGGACGCACAGTTCCCACGGCTGCAATGTACTTTACAACGAACTGCGGTACTGCAGCAGCTTCTGCGACGTCTTTACTGTATTCTCTTTTTCTTCCTTGATGACCGCAGAGAATGTCCTGAATCGCGGCGTTCCAGACTCGCCTACAAGTCACATCAGCAAGGAAGAGCGGACGTTGCAGGACTTGCTGACGTTGGAGTTGGAAGGCGGCGCTCTCGCTCGTGGTAACATGTGCTCCCGCTTGGCGCATGTAGGCAAGCGCGATAGGAACTTCCTCTCGATTGGAACTCGACACACCGTCCGCGAGCACGTGGACGTCGTATCCGCCTTGAAGAAGGTCGAGGGCGGATTGGAGTACGCACACATGCGACTGCTTTGACGTCAGCGCTACAGAAATGGCCGCGCGGGTGAGACTGGCCTCGATGCCGAACAGCACGACTGACTTGACGTGGGGGCGGTCTCGCAAAAGGACGACGACCTCAGGGACCATCATCGAGAAGATAGTCTTTTTAACCGTCGCGACGTGCAAGTCGCCAAGCGCGGCCAAGTCGATTTCCGGGGTAGTGTGTCCGAGACCTGCGGGAGGCAAACTGAGGGGCATGGGTGGGGGCGAGACGGGAGAACCATCACCGTTTGGGTTCTGCTCGGTCACAACGACAGGTACGCCAAGGACCTAGTATGAACGCAGGGTCAGGCAGGGAAGACTGACTGCGTCCGTCAGAACCTTGGCAACCTTGAGCATCTTGTTGCACGTGAAAAGCAGCTCGTCGAAGCCGTAGATGGCGGTCTCTGCGGGCGGAGGTCAGTGCACACGGTTGGGGTGGACGGCTGCTCACTGAACCGCGTCTGCATGTCGCAGAGGAAGAAGACGGTGTGCTCGGGGACGAGTCGCGCGATCTGGGGCATCGTGAGTAGGGGCCGTGCGGAGTTTGAAGTGCGCGTATTAGTTAGACGTGTTTGCCCGGTTCGAGTTGCTCGCTGCCCCCATCTCGACGCCCCGCTCGTCGTCCAGCCCGCACGGCCCTTCCCTTCCTTTCTGTTCCACACAGCACGTTCTTTACCCTCCTTCTGTTATCATGGCCTCTCCCGCCGACCTTCACGACTCTGACACGGCAGCCAGACAAAGGGTATGTCGCCCCCCCGCCTTGCCTTCTCCTCTCATCCCTTCCCCAGTTTGAATCTTTCAAGATGGGCGGCGCCCCTCCTCCCCTCAGCCTTCACACCCTTTCTAGCCATTCCCACCCACGATCTCGCTCTCGCAACAACTCTGTCTCTCTTTTTTCTTCCTCCCCGCCTTCTCTTTCCCCTTCTTCACTTGACTTTCCCGCCCATGTATCTTCCTTCCCCCCTTCCAAGCGCCCCTCCCCTCATCACCGTCGTCGCTCCTCTGTTTCAACTCGCCGCGAGTCGGCGGAACTCATGGGCGTCTCCCTCCCCGAGCTTCCCACTGCGCATTCCGACGATAACATCAACTTGGGAGACAAGGATTCCATCCGTCGGAGAGCCCTATGGGCTCTCGAGGGCAAGCCCGATCTTGCTTTCTCCAAGGTTGAAATCCCTGATATCACGTCCCCCGATATCACGAAGCCGTTCGAGTTTCGTAAGTAGCGTCGCCTGGTTCTGTCCTTGCCTTGCAAGATTGATCTCCATTCCAGCTACCAAACCCTCCTTCCCACCCGGTTCTGGCTTGAACGGCCATGCCCATTGTGGCTTCATGGGCAAGCGAGATTCGTTCGGCAAGATGTTCGGGTCAACCTCCGTCTCAAAGGAACAGCTTGGCACTCTTGTCGAGGAGGAAGAAGAGGACGAAGACTCCCAGTTAGCCGACGATCCGATTGAGGAACACAAAGACATTCCTCACGTAGTCAAGGGTCCACCTGCCCAGGCTACCTCTCGGCCCCGTCCTGCTAGTCTTAACTTGCGTCCTTTGTCACTTGTACAAGGCAGCGTCACGTGTTCTGTTGCAAGCGGCCTCCCCACCCCTGCTCTCACCCCAAGTCCCCGTCCAAACGGTCGGAGGTCTTTCGTCGCAGCGCCTAGCGATGATGCCGCCTTTACAAATACCAATGTTTCGCCCAACAACACGACCTTTTCGGTCCACCAGACAACTTCCTCAAGGCGTTTCTCGTACACCTTCAGTGATAATACCACTTCTTTATGCGACCTCGACAAAAAGAGGCGTAGCAGCATTTCTTATAAACGATCTGCGGAATCGACTCCTCGGGATCTGGTTGCATTACCAATTCCTGTGATGACCCCAACTGAGCACCAGCTCTCTGGTGCAAATGATCAGGAGATGCTTATCGAGCGAGCAGTCTCCGCCGCAGAGCAACATTTTTTATTTAGATCCCATCACGTTCTCCTCGCTCGCATCACTGAATTGGAGCGCACACTGCGTAACCGGGTTTCTCGTTCACGTCCCCTCTCTCACGCTTCCGACACTTCCGCAGCGTCTGCCGAGCCTAGCGACGAGATGCTACAGATCATTTCAGATCTTAAAGCCGAGCGTGACGAGCTGAAGCGGGACGTCGATGGATGGAGACAACGTGTGGCAGATGCTGATAAGCGGGCCGGTATTCTTGCCAAGAGGATCGAGGCAGAGAGGAGAGAAGCCTGGGTTGCTCGAAGTCGGCTCGGTTTGTTAGAAGTGGAGAAATCTGGCTTGGAGAAGTCGGTGGAAGAAAAGGCTTGTGCAGTCTCCCAGTCCATGGCCGAGAATGCGGCGCTCATACGTGAGCGTGACGGCATGAAGGATGAAGTCATGAAGCTCAATGCTCGTTTCAAGGATGCAGACGCGGCTGTCCATGAATGTATACGTCTTCGTGGTGCTCTCGAACAGGAGCGTGCGCGTCGCAAGGAGCTCGAGAAACTTTTGGATGATGCTGGCCTCTTAAACACACCAAAACTTCCTCACTCGGTTAACGGACCTTGGAGACGGCCACCTTTTCCTGTAAGACCAATTGGCGTGCGTCCCCATGGACTTGGGTTCCAGTCTATCGACTCTGAAAGCTCCACTACCGATGTTGAATCTGTGGACGACAGTTTTACGAAGGCTGAGCGTACCTTGGATGCAGTTGCAGAGGAGGACGTCGAGTTATCCGACGAAGAGAACGGTCTCGCTGGCTATGAAGACGAGGAAGATTCCGATCTCAGTTTCTCCAGCCCAGGTGGTTCATCCATCGGCTCAGCGGACGAGCTTGATACTGAATTGGACGTTCTTCCTGCAGCAGAGGCTCTCAGCCGCCAAGCCTGTCCCTCTGTACCCGCGCGGCCGACTCACATACCCCGTTCGTCGCTCTCGAAGACATGGACGTTCCCCAGGGGGAACACCGCTACTCCCATCAAGCAAGACGACGAGATTGACCGATTCTTTGGATGTTTAGACGATGTTGACGGTAGCCCTCATGGCTCTGCGGAAATGAACCAGTGCATGTTCTCATCTGCCTTCCAGTCAGTAGCGGATGACGACGAGTTGCCACCTTTTGTCCTCCCCTCTGATGTTGGTGTCGTGGTCGAGTCTACGTCAATCAGGAACCTCGACGTTGTTCCCGAAGAGGATGAGGATGGGATTGCGGATGATGAGGATGAAGATTTGGTCGGCGAGGAAGTTGAAGGTGGAATTCGATTCACTTTCAACGCTCCACCTATCATTTGTGTGACCCCTCCTGCGGGTATCTGCATAACCCCACCCCCCGAGATTCGTGTCACACCCCCCCCTGAGACCAACATGACAACGTCCGCCGTATGTCCTCTTGGGGACGATTCCGTATCCAGGAAACCCGTTTCCATCCCTGAATTGGTTGAAGACGATGAGGGAGAGCACTCCTTGACTTTTGTGTTTCCTCCCACCAAAGTTGAGCCTAAACGCGCTGATCCTGTGACATCTCAGCCAAGTTCGTCTCCGCCTATGTCTAGTGGTGGTTTTTGCCCTAGCAGTGGGAACGCCAGTCCACCATCTTCGATTCCTCGAGCAACCTCTCTGCGGACAATGTCTCCCAGGACACCCTCGATAATGTTTACATCATCTAAGAATCTGTCTGGCCGCTTCACAGCACCTCTGTGTTACTCAGGCATGACATTCGCTACGCTTCCCTCGAAGACAGCTCCATCGTCCATCCCACAGCCAGCGACCCCGCCGAAATACTGTACGCCTACGAAAGCGCGGACGTCAGTTTTTTCATCGAAGCAGAGTCAGTCAGGCGTCCCAAATGGTTCGACCTTTATACCCCACTCCAAATTAGTTATGAGTACGCTCAACTCATTTTTCTCTTGTGCTTCACAGCCAACGATGCCGTATCCGCTCTCAGATGCCCCAGCTCCACACAAAGCGGCGGCGCCACGTCTGAGGTGAACGGTCCCAATAAATCTGATTCGTCAAGCGTTGGTGAATATATTCATGCTCAAGACACTTCATCATTATCTTCTATTATGTCTACTCCGCTTGCGGCACGATTATCCTTGCAGAAACTGTCGAGTTTCATCCCCTTCTCGTGGACGCCAGGTGCGGCTGCAGTTGCGTCGTATATTGTTCCCAGCAGTTCGAGCAGTCTGAGTGTGGACGCAGCGGATCCTGCCCCATTGCTGTCTCATGTTGGCAATGGTGCAACTCGCCCAGCCGAGCGGAGGTTCGTTTCGAAGGATAAGCAGTTGGAGAAGCTGAGGGGCAGACTGAGGTTTGAAAGGAAAACTGGGATAACGGCCTGTTTAATGGTGAGTGGTTGCAAGGGTTGCGGCGGGGGCGATGTTTGCTTGTGACTTGAGTATACCCGTCCGTGTTTCTGCATACGACGGCGGCATCTAGCTGTCCGCGCCTCTTTTTTCGAACGATTTTGACAACCTATGCTCGTATGTCTCACCTTTCCTTTCCTCTCCTCGACACCTATTTCTTGTCTTGTCGACCGCCATGCGTTTACGTTTTCGTGTATCCTGCTGTTGCTGCGGTGTCGCTTGTGGGGAGTCTGTTCACGATGTGCCACTGTTGTCGCTGTATTTTACATGATCCACACCTTGTGCATGCTATTTATGTTGGGGTCAGTGTAAGCCGTCGGTAGTTTCCGCAAGACGGACTGTTGACCTCGACCATCCAACATGTCGAGCAAAAGCGCAAGACAATTCATGCGAAATTGGTACGCCATCGAGGTACAGCTCGCTCTCTTGCACTAGCCTCGGGTCCCTCTAGCCTCACCGTCTCCACAGGCCATACCCTTGTGTGCAACGTCTCCATTCTGAGCAAGGTCAACACGCTGATGTCCACGCAGGTACGCAGTCATCGGTCTGGCTGTCGGTGGTGCTGCCTGGTATTTGACGCGCCTGGCCCGTGGACCGACGGGTAAGCTCTGCCTGCGCGCTCAGTTCTGAGCCTGACCATGAGCAACAGTGGTCTGGACGAAGAACAACCCAACCCCGTGGAACGACGTCAAAGCCGACGAAAACGTGAAGTTGATGGACCCCTCCGGCAAGTTTTCCAAGTCGTGCGTCGTGCAACGTTCCCTTGAGCTGGCAGATGTTGATCCATTCCCATTCCCCAGCTGGGCGCGCGACAAGCTTTGAGCGAGCCAAGAAAGCTGTACTTGATTCAGGGCTCTCTTCCTGTGTTCTAGACATGCCCAATTACCATCGTTTGCATTCTCTACGCCATCCCGAGTGTGTATGCGTGCTTCGAGTTTTGTGTGATTGTCCTCGCCCCAAATGGAGGCGGATCTCTGAGCTACAATCATGGTCGAGCGACTGGATGCACTACAACCAACCTTGCCTCCTCCTTCTCTGGCAGCCACCCCCGACGAGGACAAGGACAAGGCAGAAGATGGGATGCGCATTGTAAATCACACCCGATCCTTGTGTCGTGCATGAGTCGACCCCTTCCCCTCAGACGACATGCTACGGGCCTGCGAACACTCCCGCCCTCGTTTTTGGCGCAGCCTCGTTCTCCGCCTTTTATAACGACAACGACCATATTCGTGGCGTGGCCCCTCTCCGGACTACGAGGCTCGCGCTACGGTCAGTCCGCAACAACGTTCTGATGCTTGCCGTGCAGATCAGACATGCACAGGTATGGAATCAATGCCTTCGATACGTCCCCGTACTACGGACCGTCCGAGATCGTCCTGGGGAACGCACTGAAGGCACTTCAGAGCGCGTTTCCTCGCTCTTCTTATCAAATCGTGCGTGCTGCGTTTCGTTCGACAGAACAGACAGACTGCATTGACGCGTAGTTCACGAAATGTGGAAGATTCGGAAGCACGCGCGATGCATTCGACTATACCCCCGATGCCGTCCGCGCGAGCGTTCAGCGCAGTCTGAAGCGTCTCCATACCACATACCTCGATACCGTATACGTGCACGATGTCGAATTCGTCGCCGATTCCAAGGCACCGAAAACGTCGGGTGATCACCGCTCTGCATTGGGCGCTGATGCAGAAGCCTATGGTCTGGGAGAGGGACAAGCGGCCATAGCATACGGAGATGGCGATCGCGAAGTTCTCGCTGCCGTCGGAGAACTGAGAAGACAACAACAAGCAGGTGTCGTCAAACGAGTGGGCATCAGCGGCAAGTCCTTTCCTACCTCTCCAAGTTGAGCTGCATGCAATCGATGTTTCGAATCCCCCAGGCTACCCCTTGCCCACCCTGTTACGGCTTGCTATTCTGGTCAAGAGCACACCTCCGTACAGGCCGTTGGACGTCGTCCTGTCGTATTGCCATCTCAACCTCCAGAACCGCACGCTTCTCGCTTTCAAGACAGCTTTCGAGGAACGCGCTGGCGTCAAGGAAGTCATTACTGCATCACCCCTTAGCATGGGACTTCTCACGCGCACCCCACCTGCTTGGCACCCTGCGTCTGATAACATCAAGGAGGCGGTCAGGGCAGCTCTTCAAGTGTGCAAGAAGACTGGCGGCGAAAGCGGTTTGGCCGAGCTGGCTTTGGGGTATGCTTTCCAGAAGGCGAGGGAGGTGGAGATGCCGACAGTTGTGGGGCTTAGTTCCCTCAAGGAAGTGCATGAAAATGCACGGATATGGCACAAGGTTGATAAACAGGGTCTGGGGGAAAACGAGGAATGGAAGAAGTGCGTCCAGGATGTGACGTCTGTGTTTGGAGAGGGAGATGTTGGATTATTGGATCGCTCTTGGGAGAACCCCGGGTGAGCACAAGGAATGGGGTTCTGTATTGTCCCTACAAGCACACATGTACCATACACGTGTACATGAATTGACCATCATTATCCAAAGAGACCGTACATCGCATCTCACCGGGTCCTGATGATTCCAGCATTGATAAGTTTCACGATCTTGTCACGAATGACAGGATTCTTCATGTGTTCCTGCAGCGCTCCAGGGTTGCTCTGCGCCTGTTGTAAGATCTGCTGCATGACGGGGTCACCCATGATTCTCTGCGTAAATCTCGATGAGTTTCGTGGTCATAATGGACACGCCAACACAACATACAGCAACTTCTGGGTCTTTCATCGCTCGCTCGAGCGTCTGCTCCTCCGTTTCCCCAGCACGCTGATCAAAAAGCGCTTGCTGCGTCTTCATCTCCTGCGACTGGATCTCAGCCGTGTGTGCATGAGCGGTATCGGCTGATGATGCAGCCTGGAGGGCCTCGAGAGCCTTGCTATACTCGCGCATCGAATGCAGAATCGAGGCTTTACGGATGTAGGCTTTCACTAGGGTCTTGATTCAGTAAACGTTCAACCATGACGGAACTCTAGTACCAAAGGAAGGATCAACATTGATGGCTTCATTGGCGTCCTTGAGTGCCTCAGTGAGGGCCATGAGCTTCATGTATGCTGCAGCACGATTGTTGTACCCTCTAGCGTCCGACGGGTCGCGCTTTATGCTCTCCGTATAAAGCTTGACAGCGCCGGCGAAGTCTCCGGCCTTGAACGCAGCATTACCCTCCTCACGAGCCGCAGCAGATTTGGCTGGGTCGATGTAATTCTGGCGTTCTGCCTCCGCCATCGCCTTTTCGGTGGCCTGGAGCTTGGCGAGGATGGCAGCGTCACGGTGCTCAGAAAGAGACTTTTGGAAGTATTTCTTAGCAGAAGGAAGGTCGCCTTTTTGTGAATAGGCCGAGCCGATACGTCCAAGAGCCTTCGCGAGAAGCTTGAAGTCCGCGCGGAGCTAAAGCGTGCATTAACGTCATGAATTGCCCGTCGTTCAAAACAAGTAGAACTCACGCTTCGTCCTTCCTCAACAGCCTTCTCGCAAGTCTCGATACACTTGTCATACTCCCCCTGTTCGAAATATACAGCACCGAGGTTGGTAAGAAAAATGATATCCTTTGGCCAGAGTTCCCAGGCCTGGGCAAAGGCTGAGGCTGCCTCATCGAATCGTCGTTGCTTGTAGTACTCAGAACCCTTCGCTTTTGAGGCGAGCCCGTCAGCCTTGGCTTTGGCCTCCTCGGCATCTTTCTCCGAAATCTCGACATCCTCCTTTTCTGGTTCCGGTGCGAGTGGTGGGGCTGACTTGCCCTTGCTGTTTGAGGATGAGGAGGTCGAGGTAGCACGAGGAGGGGATGGAGGAGGAGATGGAGCGGAGGTCTGCTGGAATCCGGGAGGAAGATCGTTCGAACCTTCTTCGCGGGAGAAGGCTTGCATGTCAATACCCATTGCAACACCAAGGACGTCGATCATTCTTGGATCTGAGCTCAGAGCGCTGGGCACAAGTCAGTAAAGGTAAGAAGGCTAATATCGACACAGCCTTACGATTCTGCGAGCTTGGGGTTTTGTTGCATCAACTGGAGCTGAAGTCGGCGACACTTGGTTAGAATGGTTGAAGATCATCTCGATGAGGCTGCATACCTTCTGAACGAATGCAGGGTCCGCAAGATGTTTTTGAGTGCGGGGGTTTGTTGCAAGCTTCCCGATGAGATTGGGATCTTGGAATATCTTCGCAAGTCCGAGCTCGGGCACTGCGCCTGCATCCTTGGCTTGAGAGATATCAGTCTCCGTCAGTGTCCGACAGAGACTGAGGGGGGCGATGCGAGCGAACCTTGGGCATCCTTTACCTCTTGAAGGCCCTTGCGAAGAGCGGGGCTATCTTCGTACTGGAGACCGCTCTGGTAGGCAGCAATAGCTTCGTCATATCGCCGAGCCCCGTGCAAGGCGGCACCTTTCCTAGCATAACCCTTTCCCCAGGTAGGATTGAGAGTGACGCACTGGAAGTTGGTTGCCCTTCAGCAAACAGCACGAATGACTGGAACAACTGTAGCAACCTTGTCAGCATCTTCGAGTGCGGCGCTCCACGACTTCTTGCCAGCCTTTGCCGCACTGCGATTGGAGTACAAGACGTGATTGGAGGGGTCGATGGCTATTGCCGCAGTGAAGAGGTCGATGGCCCTGTGATAATCTTTGGCTGCGAAGGCTTTGTTGCCTTGATCTTTGAGGGCGGTTGCCTGCGAAGATGGTGGCAGGATTGTAGGAAGGGGAGTGGGGGGAACTTACGTCGGCCATGTACAGAGATTGCTGCGAGGAGAGTGTGCAGCCCTCCCTGTTATTATAGTGCCTCTTTTTGCGTCGGGGCGGAGTAGCGGAACCTTCTCGAAACTTCGTACATGGAGGGCACCCAACACAACTCTACTACAACCGCAACCACCGCTGATGGTGGTCAGGGTCGACGTACGTGAGCCGCTCTTTAGCCATCTAGCCCTCACGAGGCTCGCTACACGCACGGATCTCTAGCATGTTCTATCCATGGCGCCGGATGGGTTGCTCACTAGGACTCATATCTTGACGAGTGGAAGTCCAGTTGTCTCGGTGTACCTGACTAAATGCCATGAGCGCTGCCTGCCAGCTCGGAACCAGCCATGATCAAATCCAGGGCCAACGTGCTTTGAGCGGGTAAGCACTGCCTTGCTGCCTCTCCCTTTTGCTCAGCGACATGCATGGTCCCCCTTCCAGAGACAGCTACTTTGAGACGGTTTACTTCCAGCCAAAACAAACTACGGGACCCGAGTTCTACGACCGTAGCAATCTCTCTCGCAAGGTTGGCCTCGTGGGCGTCGGTTTCGCTGTACTGTTCAGTTGGCTCTGCGTTTTCGAGGGGGTCATGATATATCTGTCCAAAAACTCAATATCTTCCGGCGTTGTGGTGGTTTCTCTCAGGAACAATTGGGAGAGGGAGGTTCTGTCTCTCGGGCTTAACCTAATGGTCACGGTTTGCACCGAAGCAACTGGTTTCGTTCACGGCATCGCTTTGCGCTCTGCACTGGCCTCTGAGCGGCGGCTGCGCTTCAACACGAACCTTCGTTTGCTTTCAGCAGCGAGCGGCTGGTTTAATCCGAACGGCACCTTTTGTAATTTTGTGATGGCGATCCTTTTGATCGTGTCCTACAGCTCAAGTCTGCTGGTGGCCTTGTCTGTTGACTTGGATTCATCACGCGGTGTCACCGGTACTGGACTCGCCATCTGCGTCAGCGATGTCCCCCTCATAGTCTTGGGTGTCTCTCTCCAATTACAAGTGCTGATCGCTGTCGCCAGCATGCGGTCTGCCGACATCTTGACGTGGAGCACCTCGCCTTTCGATATAACCGCTGCGCTCGTGCATCACGCGCAGATCCTTCCTGAGCCAGGACAATGTATGCGTGGGGTGGGTGACGCCCCCCGTGGGCCAGCGCTCCCGCCGTCACGGAAACAACCCTCCGCATGGCGTGCACACCCAAGCGTGCGCAAGGTTGTTATGACACTTTGGGTGCTCGTGGTCAGCTGTGTTGTGTGGGGCATCGTGGTAATGCATCTCAGCGATCACAGCATGACTCGAGCGTTGAGATCGTGGTCGTTCTTTCCGGAAGCGCAGTCGCACGTCATCGCGTATTCGATCCCGCTCACCGGTGGGGTGTATTGGTATTGGGTATTGTACTACGTCAACATGGGGGGCATACAAGGACCGTTGACGTTGGCTCTGCACTGCTCTGAGCTGGTTGCCAACGTGATTCGGGACGAGCGGATGTGGAGGAAAGCGACGACGGCAGAGGGCAGCAGGATCTCGTCGCATCCGTTGGCCGCGGTGTTTGGGAGTCCTCTGAACTTTGCTTTGCTCTTGTCCAAGCCTCTGCTGCGTAAGTCAAGGCATGCACGGCTGGCTAGTCTTGTGATTGATCAGGATGGCAGATTGGATGCTAGGGCTTGCGTTTGGATTAGCGGGGACTGCAGAGGATGGATTCCTGAGGGCGATCGCAGTGAGCATGTTCCCCTTCCAGGTGAGGAGCGTTCGCGACGGTGGATACCTGATCCAGTTATGCGACTCAATTATCAGATCCTCAACTACGCTGGGACACTCGTTGTTTTCTGTCTGACGTTCACAGCGGTTGCTCTACACCGGCCAAAGGGGCCACAACCCGCTGCATACGGACATGTCCAGACGCTTGCCAACTTGATAGACGAGTGGTCGCCGCGCATGTGGTGGGGGCACAAAGAGGGGGGGGTTGCGTTCCGTCATGCGGGTGAGTGATGTCGACGCATTTGACGTATTTATGAATGATGGTTAGGAACGAGCGATTGCCCGCTGCGAAAGGTAGACATGGGTGTGCTGTATGCCTAGGATTCGTGCGAAAGTTGTAGTGCTATATTGGTCGACTCTTAAGCTTTAAGCTGGCTTGTTTGTGATCGAGGTGAGCGTTGACTCGGTCACCGGGTGAGTTTGAAAAGGTATAGGAGTGACTCGATCGAGGGCGGCTATCGG
>JBBPOI010000224.1:0-20171 GCA_038091355.1 Phylloboletellus chloephorus | reverse complement strand
CAAACAAGTGGATTAAGCTGGGGATTTACTACGATACATGGTCCTTTATATACCCCAGACTACTGCGCACGGACCAAGCTGTGCGTGGGAAATAGAAGGTACTAATTAGGGTACGTGTCAAACGTGTGTGAATGAGAAGCGTAATAGCAGCGGTAATTAAGAAGGCTGTTCGCCTCATGTAATTAATAAAGCGGAGATTAGAAACACGTGTTAGGTCACGTGACATGCTTGTGTAATAGCTAAGTATTATGCCAGGTCGAGCGTTTGATCCTGGCCAAGTCCAATTCTTTTACTGTAGTGGCATTTATCCGTATAGGAGAGGCAACGCATTTATAACACATGCTGGGATAAGAGAGTATTGAAGAGTAAGTACTCAGTGGTTGGGTAAACCAGCTGAGATGCGACTACACACAAGTCCGGACGATATTACCACACTTATGTAAGCAAAGTGCACAATACCTTTTGACTTCCAACAGAGAGCAAGATGCAAGATGGTGCTACAAGATGGTGATGGCCGAGTAAACAAGATAACAAAGTCTAACAAGAGGTGCACCACATAAGGTGAAGCTGACATCCCACTGTACTAAGCTAACTCTGGTGTTCTGAAGTTCACTCCAGAGTTGAACCCAGGCATTTATTATAGCAGTCTTAACAGATCACACAACCATTGCCTTGCATATCAGCATTGATGGAGGTGAGGTGTATACAAAGTACAACAACATGAATGATCACATGACCATTGCCATAATTGTATGGCATGTTTGAGTTGACTACAAAACATCACTCAGACCAAAATGACCCACCATCTTCTTTCTACCAATATAGACACTTTGCCTGTGCTGAAAACACAACAGGTTACAGCTAGTCAGGGTGAAGAAACGACGAAAGCATTGAAGTTGTATGAAGGCGGATTGGGGTTGAATGTAAAATTCTGTGGCTGGAGGTCAATAACAGTTTGACCGTTCCTTTGCAGCGTAGCATGCATGAACCCGCCGGCTTCAATAGGAAGTGAAACCTTCGTCACCCCAGTCGTAACGCTGAACGTCTGTGACTGTGTGGATGACGTCGAAAGCGTGACGCTCGCAGGAGAAGTGGCGAGGACAACTGCCCAAACGATGTCCTGTGTCTATCGCGATCGAGAAACAACTCAACGCTACATGAAAGTTGACCTCTGAGATAAAGAAACTCACAACCTGGAGGTTGGTAGGCTGACCGACCGGATCGGGTGCAAGGGCAAGGGCTGGATGAGGACGAGACCACATGACGATCTGATCTTGCGTGATGGTTGGGTACGTTCCCGTCTTGAACGCGGAGGCGTAGTATGACGTCAATTTGAGCCATCCTTGTAAACCTAGGTCAGCGCTGAGACACATTAGAGAAGGTAACAGGCTCACCAGTGTGGTCAAACCCATCCACCCACGCCTGACTATTTGGCTGTGCACCTTCAATAGGACCAATGTAATGAGATTCCCCATAATCGTTCCAAGAGACAAGCTCAACGATATCAACTTGATCTCGAATTCCGATCACAGATTCCCAGCGCTTCGCATACAGATGGTCGTCACTCAGGTATATCCACTGCAGTATCAGCTAGAGTTGAACCGATATGTCACCAACAATGGGTAACTCACGTTCTTATTGTAAGTTTGGGGGCTGTAGTGTGTGAAGAACCAAGGGGATACAGCAGCTATGTATGTTCCGCCGCCCATGGAACTCAAAGCATTGATGTACTGTTGATCGGTTGCCGTAGCTCCAACAAGGTACGAAAGTGAATTGACTGCAGAGGCTGCACTGGCCAACAGCTCGCCGACCAGACTAGTGAAAGTAGCGGCAAAAGAAGTAGTGACTTCAATGGGCCATCCAGAGTTCCACTATAATGGCAAAGTGAGTTAGAGGAATAGAGAGCAGCATGATGCATCATCTTACGTTGAACATTCCATCTATCACACCATTGAAACTCTGGAAATCAGATGTGGCCACGAAAAAGGAGGGGACAAAATAGACAGCATTCGCGCCGGACAGTTGCTGTAGAAACTGCGTCGACCATCCGGACTGAACTGAGCCTTGGCCGAAGGTGCAAGACTCTCCAGAGAAGGTCGAGGCGAAAACAAGACCGTTGTAGATCAATTGGTTGGGATGCGAAGCATACGTAGTGATGTAATTTCGGAGTGTGGCGGCATCATCAACGCTGCTGCAAGGGAGAGAACTAGCAGTGGACATGAAGACTGTGCCATGGCGAACAACGGATGGACGCACGACATATCAAACGACATGAAGAGCTTGAAGCCCGTCCCCGATTGCTGTGCAGCCTCGTATCTGCTCGAGCATGAGGCTGAGTTAAGGACGCATTGTATGTGGGGACACTGACGCATTTGCAACCTGCTGAGGTTGCCAGGAATCGCTCCCTACGTTCAGCGCGAACCCATCGATCCCACTCTGGTGTGCAAGCAAAATATCGGACTGCCAGTTGGCCACGGTATACGGATAGGAGTTGCCGACCATAAAATGGGCTACAACATATTTAGTAGTAGTGTTTCTTCTGGCTAGTGGTGCGGCGCGGATGGGAGACGACACCATAGAGGCAACCTTGGCGATCGGGACGGATGCACAGAGGTCGGCGACAACTAGCCAGGACAAAAATATGAACAAGGGAAGCATATCGAGGAAGACCCGCATTGCAGGATAAAGGAGTGACAATTACTGCGTCTAGCAGCAGGACTGGACGAACGAACCTGGACGAAGAGAAGCTGGAGAGAGTGACTGATGGAGATATCGACTTTGTCTTTATATTCCCATTGTCACGGTTACCATTGTCAAGGTACGACCTCAATAAGTCTGCCTGGCCTTGCCCTGGAGTCTGATTGAAAGTGGTGTACTCTTTCTCTCCTCCTCAACGCCTTGCGACGGAGGTGAGCATTGCATGTGACCGCGGTGGGCGTTGTATACCGAGGTTGTATGCGACCCTGGTACTTTGACACGCACTTCAGGATAACATGGAGATACTGTTAGTATCTCCTATAGCCAAAAACCTTGATTCATCATCTATTTTCGCTGTCCATCACCAGGCACTACATGATATCAATGCGACAGCCGAGGACTACTCGTATGCACGCATTCAAGCACACATCCTGGCCGCACCTGCGTCGTTCCGATCCGACAGTTTGATAACAATCAATTGTTGTCTGCAAAGTAGACATGTACGTGTGCTATCTAGATACTGCTACTTGCCTAGCCTCCGTGGCTAAGTTTTGTCGACCTGGGGACTGCTTGGTCACACCACTCTGTTTGAATGCGAGATGCACCTACAAGAGCGCTTTGGGGCCTTTTGTCGCGGGTTACAGGGGTAACTCCTCAACCTTGGGACGTTCGGACGTTGGGTCTGGCTCAGACTCCGGCGCGGATGCAGCCACTCCTGGTCCGTCATCCGTTTTTTCGACTGCCGACGACTCCACCTGCTGAGGCGCCTCCACAGACAGATTCTCCTCGTGGGACGTTGTCGTTGCCTTCGCTACAACGTCTTCGCGTTCTTGAGCATCCTTCGGAGAGTCGGCTTCCTAATAAAATAAGAGACGCAGGTGCGAGACAAGAAGCGTCACGACTCACCAATGACTTCTCCATTGATTCCTTGACCTCCTGTCCAGAAACTCCAACCATGGGAGGAACCTCCTCATTGGAGTGAGATTCAACATGCTGGTACAGAAACAGAGTATGTGTCATGCAAATAATGCAAGAAAAAATGAATGCGACGCACAGCGTGCTTCTCCTCATGCTTGGCCAGTAGAAAGTGATGAGACTGTTATATAGTGCATCGAACTAACTTCTCACGCACATGCTGGCTGTTGTGCCCGTGCTCCGCGTGCCCATGAGAGCCTTTTCGCGCCGACGGAGACAGGAGGTATAGGAACTGGAAGACACGTCGGTCTGGAGAAATAAACCGCGCATATATGCACATACCAGAGGACCGAACACCAATGCAGACCCAATCTGCGGGCAAGGAATAGGTTGAGCAAGTGCGCTCTATGAGCGCGTAGTAACAATGACGGACCATCCAGGGTGTGTCGCTCGATGTGCTCCCGTGACTGGCATGCGACTCAGAGCTCATCATGCGCCTGCTGAGGGCGGCGCGGGGAGCGCGTGCTGCTGCTTTGGCTCGCACAGAGCACAAGGACACTGAGAAGATGCGTTGGGCGATTCTCGACATGTCGGGGAAGATTCAAATGGGATCAAAAGATAAATAATGAAATGGACGACCAGCCTGCGAGAGGGGATAAATTTCGGTGAGGCTGGGTGGTGTGAACTTAGCGGAGAAGACCGGAGGGCCACAGGCCGTTGCCCGCTACCTAAGTTACACTGGGAATTCGCAGGACAGTGTTCTGCACCATTTTCCAAATGCTAGTGTCCACTCCGATTCTTCCGCTCGCCCCGCACCCCACTGATGGCAGAGGCTTCGTGTTTCTTCTCCAGCTTGCTTCAGCCATACTCGAAATCTAATACATCGTGGTGAACTTAGAGCGAGCGCCAGGATGACAACGTATGCGCACGAAAGCTTTATTTCCAGATCATCATTTCGAGTTCTTCATCGCTCTCGTCGGTGGGGTCGGGATTGCTCACAATCATGACCCGTCTTCGGGAGGTGCGCTGCATGCTCACGACCTCATTTTGATACTGCTCCCAAAATAAAGTCAGGCTACTGCTGCTTCTTCACGCCGCCGTTGCTCTCACCTTCGGTGGTGCCTGCCAATGATATGGTAGCTGCGTTTCTTGCAACTCCGTTCGTCCTCCCAGTTGTCTCTGGTTGATTCTGAACGTACAGTCCATCTCCTGCAATCCCCCCTCTGCTCGCGTCGACCATGATCTCG
This sequence comes from Phylloboletellus chloephorus, assembly GCA_038091355.1. Taxonomy (NCBI): domain Eukaryota; kingdom Fungi; phylum Basidiomycota; class Agaricomycetes; order Boletales; family Boletaceae; genus Phylloboletellus; species Phylloboletellus chloephorus. Next base: position 15,312 of record JBBPOI010000224.1, on the reverse strand, counting down.
GAAGCTCTGTGTACTGGACGTCGCTGTGATTATGCTTCCTTCCCTTTTCTTTCCATGCTTTGCGCTGCGTAACGAATTCCACCGCCAGAGCAACGAACCTTTGAAAGAGTTCCTGGATCAGAACGACACAGGTGAACTACGGACCGTCGAGGATCCAGTATGTCGAATCCTCACCCGTATTGACATTTCTCGCTTCGTGGTTGCACTCACCACGAGGATACCCGTAGCTCATCTATTGTGTGGTGACTTATATATTGACGGCAGGCATGTAGCTTCCGACTATAAACGTGCACGGCAAGCACCCTCGTTGACCAGGATTGAATTCCTGCTGCACTATCCATTACTGCGACCCATCTGTTCGCCGTGAATTAATCGCCATGACTTAATTTCCATGCGATGCGAGTTGGGTTTTATGCGTTTTGGACGCGATGTTTAGTTCGAAGAGGGGTGTCTACCAAGGTCCAAGACAATACATGTTGGGATAATTTGTTCGGACACGAGGAACGTGGAGTGAGAACCGCTCTACGTACATCTCTTCAGGAGCAGGAACTGGTGTCCATCCGATTCTTCATGCGTACATAGATCGGGAACGCGCTCGTCCCTGGAGATCTCGAACTTGGCACACTTCCTGTAGTCATCCCGACTGTCATCATGCAGTACCCAGGCTTCACCCAATTTCCGAGGTGTTGGATGAGGGCAGCCATTCTCCGACGGGCATATGGATGAGCACGTATAATGCCACACAGCGTCGAACTTGATTCCGTGCGGGATGGCCGTTTGCACCTCACCGTCAAGAGCTCCGTGATAAATGTTCTAGAGAACTGCCCTTTAGGAACAGGTTCTTTGGCTCGATTGACCTACATGGCGCTAAGGTCGACTCCAATGACGTGGTGTCCTGCATGTGCGAGCGCATCCCGGGTCACAGGATCTCGAGCAGCTGATTACCCGCCTTGTTGTTCCTGTATCGACGGGATAATGACACCCCAGACACACGTTGTGGTGTCGTAGCCGGTGCAAACGACATCTCTCAGCTCCATTGAGGAGTCGAGATGATAGGCGGTAATGAGGCGCTCCACGACAGGACGAAACGTCTTATCGCCGCAAAATTATGGAGTGCGTGTTGGTCTTTTCATTTTGACGACTTCATACTGGGTCGAATGCCGTCCGGGTGTAATGATCGACCAGTGTCTTTTCAGTGTAGGTAGACGCAGTTGCGCGCGAAGCGAAACAATAATTGGTGGGTTGGCCTATGTATCCATCTAGCGCCTTTGTGGACGTCATTGGAGGCCCGCCTAGCTCAATTGGCCAGAGCGTCAGACTTTTAAGGCAGGCGTGATTCCTGCGGTGATCTGAAGGCTGCGAGTTCGACCCTCGCGGTGGGCTACTGGATTTTTTGTGCTTTCGCGGAAACTTTCTACCAGTTGCTGGCGGCTACAATTCTTGACTCTGCCAGAGATGGGATAGCGGTCACATCCTATCAGAATCACTTGACTTCTCCCCCATTTTTGCGTGAGCTTCCTGTCCTTGGATGCTCCATCTCACTGCTCGCAAGATTCACCCGTCCCCCTGATGCGAAACAATCGTGGCATGTGGCGGTCGGTCTTTCACAGTGATCTCCCCAAGCTTCCAGACTTACAGGGTCACGCACCATCCTCAACCTTTCAGCGAACCCAATGATTTGCACGCGCTTGAGTGAAGCGACGGTAGGACTGCTTAGCAAACAAAAGTCTGCAGATGACCGCTGTCATCGCAAAATGTTATTCCTCACGAGTACGTCTCAGCGACCGCAATCTTGTACACAGTAGGATACAATTTGGCTGACGGTGAGTAATCTATGAACGGCGATGAGCACAATCGTCATGGTTGTGGAACAACATGCAGACGAAGCAAAAGAAAGAGAACCTGGAACGGGAGATGGATCAATATACAAAGATCATGTCACTGCGGTGCGAGATATGAGCCGAGCGTATCGTCATGGCTGAAAGTACTGTGTTTGGCCTTCCACATATATCATGGTTGTATCATGGAGGATCTAAAGGCAATATCCCAAGAAACGACCAACTAATATAGATGAACGGCCTGGTTGTGAATGTCTCTGAAACGTGGTTTCTAATGACGTCCTGCGTGTTGCCATGCCGATCACAGTCGTGCGCTTCATGTAGGTTTATAGTAGATCGTGGTGAGATACTGAAACGCCAGTGAGTTACCTTACGAGCGACAAGCAACAGAAATGCATAAATACCTTCTGTCGATAACGCATTGTGCTCCCGACAGCGAGTACTCCATTGCGAATGGCGCTTGTACTCAAGTGATGGAGTACGACATGGGATGGCACAGGCAACACGCTGGCGTCGTCTGACAATCCAGGGCCATCCAGTCCGAGACGAGTGTGTGCCTGCGATGGACCTGCAAGGTGGGTTACATCCGTCCCACTAGCAGTGGTGATTGGGATGGGAGGGTGGTCATCCTCTCCGGCTTTGTCCTCCTTGTAGATGTCCCGTGCAACAGTGCTAGTCATTCCGAGTAGTGATCTTCCCTGCTTTCGCCTATGCTCGCGCTCGCGCTCCCTTTCCCGCTCTCTTTCCCGATCGCGGCCCCTTGACGGTGGGGGCTGGCCAACCTTGGCGTTCAAGATTAGTTTGTCCAGATGCCTAGGTAGGACCGGAGCCGGAGGAATATTGGGCGCAGGGACTTGTTGTTGGCTGTTGGCATACCCTGATTGATCATATTCTGCGGCAGCCGTGTAAGCAAGATAAGCCTCTTCCTCACGAGCAGCAGCGACAAGCTCTGAGGGAATCTCGTTTGTCCATTTGGACGATGATCCCGTGGGATCCGAAGTGGAGGGCACGTCGATCATGGAGCATTGGGTGGAGGTTGTTGTTGACCAGAACGAATGCACTGGTGGATGAGCGAGCTGCTTTGTGGGCATGGAAGGGATGTTTGTATGATAGGGAGGCGTCAAACCAGAAATTGGGACTGCAACGTAATTTGCCAAGGTGCCTTCGTCATCTACAGCCGTCGGAAGGTCCTCAGCTAAGCGCCATTGCTCATCGACGATGAAACGGATATGGTGCGTTCCAGGCATGAGCGAGACCCAAATGGACCACGAAGTATCCGCAGGGGGGTCGCTATGATGCGAGTCAGACGGACGAGCAAATCAATCAAGATGGACGCACTCCGATTCCATCGGTTGGCGACCCTTCCAATTGTCATCGCCTGCACGGGCAAGGACGACAGATTTCCCACCACCACGCCAAGTGATTTTAACGTTCACAAATTCCTTGGACTCATCCGAAGGACGAATGGACACAGGATGACCAAACTCATCCAGATTATTGGTCGTGGCAGCCGAGAGTTCTTCCTCAGCCTTATGTAGCGCGAGGGGGATTGTTGAATGAACAGTCTCCTGGATGAACTCTTGTTGATCAGGATGCGCGGAAGCCTCGACCTGGCTCTCGGCATAGAGCTCTTGCATGCGGGGTTGCGCAGCAGCCTGGCCACGTGAAGTGAATGAATGTGTGGAATTGTACTGCAGAGGAGCGCCTCGGAAGTAAGGACTTGCGCGATTACGGGGATGATGGTGAGGAACCGGGATATGAGTGGACGGAGGCTGTTCGAGGAGCAAGTCCGAGGAGAAGGTGGACGGATCGGACTCCCGTGCGAGATTCACTTTTACATTGGGTTGCCTTCCACGAGGAGAGGTGCCCGTGTTTGAGGCGTTGTTCATCGTGCCATTGTTAGAAACAGGAATCGGAATCGGGATTGGGGAAGTAGTTCTCGGTGGCCGACGGTAGGATGACAGTGGAGAAGAATTAGCGGAATTTTGGTGGGAGTGCACAGGAGTGAGAGACAGCAGAGCGAGATCCGGCAGCTCGAGAGATTTTTTCTTCGTGCGGAGCGAACGGTGGGGTTGATTGGGGTTAGGAGACGGCGAATGGGACTGGGGCTGTCTGCGAGTCGGTGAATCGATTTGTCTCGTCGGCACTGGCGACGGTCGGTTGTGGTTCGTGTTCGAGGATGTGTTGCCCATCGTGCAGATCGTCGCGCCCGTCCTCGAAGGTCGTCTGCACCGTCGCCAACAGCGAACCCAATGGACGTAAAAGACGACCCATCATATTATCTAATATGTTTATCATTCACGTGACGCGACCCCCTCGTCCCCGCTCATCATGACGGACACGCCAGCCGTCCTCGAATCCAACTCTGGCCTCCTCATCCCCGAGTCCAGAGACGGGTTTTACGGCTACAATGACGAAAAGAGTCTCCAGCAAGTAGGTCGTCCTCCGGTGTCCAGGCACTGCTAGCTGCAACACGCATCCAGATCGAAGAGAAGAAATGGGCCCACCGCCGCACATCTGATGTCTCGGCCGTCCTCGCTGATGCCCCGTCAGCAGTTGCAGGGACCTTTGCCCTTTCCGCAATCCGCGAGGCCCTACGGACGAACGAACAGCAGAGCAATGCATCGCCGTTCGTCGACGACGAACGCGCCGACCCACAGGTCCAACGTGCGCATGTCTGTATAGGTCCAAGCGAGAGACAACTCAGGTACAATATTACAGTGCAACCCGCCATCGCCCCTGAGATGGCGAGCACCTTTAAGCTGCTCCAGCAATGTCTTGAGCTACGCGACAAATACATTGCAAAGTCCCTCCAGAGACTCGGTGACAACCCCAGGGACCACGACGGTCATTTTAAAGGAATAGCTGAGGGCTTTGCAGACGTGTCTGGTGTAAAGCCAAACGTCGACTTCGCCGAAGCTAGGGTCAGCGAGAGCCCATACAAGACATGGAAAGTATTCCCCAAGCCTCCACCTCCGCATTGGCACTTCACTGAAAAACACGACGGTCTGGCCGCTGACGGCTGTGTCACTCCAGAGAAGGAGGAATTTGATTTTTCAGCCTGCCAGATTCCGGAACAGCACCCGTGGGAATTCAGGATTGACGACAAGGGGGTGTACCAGGTGTATTCTGCTGCCACCGGTACGCTGTGTGGATCCTGGCATGTTGATACAACTGACAACGCACCACCAACCTCAGACGAGAGGCCATTGTTTGATATTCCGTCGATCAGGGAATATTTCGTCGATCTCGATCATGTTCTTGATGTCATATCTGATGGTCCAGCCAAAAGCATAGCATACCGGAGACTTAAATATCTGGCAAGTAAATTCGAGATGTACAGCCTGCTCAATGAATCCCAAGAGTTGGCAGCCATGAAAGTTAGCAATTTTCGTCTGTTGGTAGTGACATACTTATCCTTGTTGTAGAGCGTCCCTCACAGGTCAGAAATGAATCACAATCTTATCAAGTATCGTTCACAGGTTCCTCCAGGGATTTCTACAATGTGCGTAAAGTGGACACCCACGTGCATCTGGCGAGTTGCATGAACCAGAAACATCTACTACGATTTATCAAGTCAAAGATGAAGCGTAGTCCCCATGTATGTCTTGTTTTCACCTGCTGGACTTTGGGCCTAACTTTGCCCTCGCCCGTTCTTAGGATATTGTCATATTCCGTGATGGCGCTGAGTTGACGCTTGAGCAAGTTTTTCAGTCACTTAAATTGAGCGCATACGATCTTTCCATCGATACTCTTGACATGCATGCCCACCAAGACTCGTTCCACCGATTCGACAAGTTCAACCTCAAGTACAACCCCATCGGAGAGTCCAGGCTTCGCGAAATATTCCTGAAGATCGATAATCGTATTGATGGGCACTACTTTGCTGAACTGACTCAAGGTGACATTCCTCCTAGGCGGTGTGCTCCGATCACTAATCATTTTGCAGAGGTGATGACAGATTTGGAACAAAGCAAGTACCAAGTAAGTACGAAACGGCGTACTTTCCGATCAAGCTCACATTTTTTTTTCAACAGAATTGCGAGTGGCGAGTCAGCATATATGGGAGATCGGTGGACGAGTGGGACAAAATAGCCAAATGGGTGATCAACAACAAGTTATTCTCGCACAACGTTCGCTGGCTCATCCAAGTGCCGCGGCTTTACCACGTTTACAAAGAAAATGGAGTCGTCAGTACTTTCGAGGACATTGTGACTAGTAGGCTGCTGCATAGTTTCATGTCACCAGGTTTTAACTCTGTTCAGATGTATTCCGCCCACTATACGAGGTCACAAAAGATCCGACGTCGCACCCCGAGCTCCATGTTTTCCTGCAGCGCGTTATCGGCTTTGACAGTGTGGACGACGAGTCAAAGGCGGAACGCCGAATCCATCGCAAGTTCCCATATCCTCGTCTCTGGGACACCATACAGAATCCACCTTTCTCTTACTGGTATGGCCGCCGCGCGCGCTCTTCCTGTGTGTCTCAACCCTTAGCTGTGTTAGGATTTATTATATGTATGCCAACATGGCCAGCCTCAACAATTGGCGGCAGGCACGAGGTTTCAGTACGTCAGCTGGTCAGTTATGATCCTGCTTTTACCTACTTGTCATGACAGACACGTTCGTGCTCCGACCCCACGCTGGAGAAGCGGGCGACACGGACCATCTCACCGCCGCCTTCCTCACCTCTCACTCAATTTCACATGGCATACTTCTTCGCAAGGTCCCAGCTTTACAATATCTTTTCTATCTGAGGCAGATTGGTCTCGCGATGAGTCCTTTAAGCAACAATGCGTTATTTCTCACGTATGAACGGAACCCACTCCCCGACTTTTTCAAGACCGGGCTGAACGTAAGCTTGAGCACCGATGATCCCCTTCAATTTCATTTTACGAAGGTAACGTTCACCCTCATTGTTCCGTGGACGAAAACTGATGCATTTGCTGTGACCGCAGGAGCCTTTGTTAGAGGAATACAGTGTCGCTGCTCATGTGAGATAGGCACAGCTTGTAACAGGCTGACTCTCACGTCATATCATGGAATACAGATATACAAGCTCCCGCAAAGCTCACTTGCGGAACTGGCCCGTAACTCTGTTGTACAGAGTGGTTTCGAGATGGAAGTCAAACGTCACTGGCTAGGTCAAGAATGGTACCGGGCCGGAGCCGCTGGGAACGACATCCATAAGGTGAGGCGATGCTGTGAACGCGCCAGTAGTAACCGAGAATGATACTCCGTCATTCACACAGACGAACGTGCCAGACATCCGACTTGCGTATCGGCATCAAACACTGGTTGAAGAGTTGGAGATGATAAATCTGAAACTACCTGTCCTAGGTTGTTAGACGTTGCTGCCAACGAAGTGATCCAAATGCGAAGGCCGGTACAACTCATTTGTGCCTCGTCGAGTTCAGTCTGGTGATCAGAGCCAACCTAACTGGGCATCCGTCTCATGCTTGCTGCTAGCACTAGAATAGTAAATTGAAGCTTGACAGCTACCTATGCTGGCGTCGACTGATCTGGAATACAACAAGAAATTCAAAAGAATTGGGTTACCCTACACTGTTGGCATTCGGGCCCGGGAGCGTCGTGTCGCATCAATCTGCTCAACAACTAAGTGATTAAGGGCCTCGAGTGTGATTTTGACAAGAATCAAGGATCGACGAGCATGAAGTCGAGCCAGACCCGTACAGCCCTGAGACACCAAATGTTACGTACGTATCAGATGGCTCTCCAGACAGACATGCAGAAAATGAGGACGGTCGGGGCAGCCCAACGCTCACCGCTTCCAAGTCCCAGCCATGCTCGAGAAACTGTAGGGCGTGCTGCTTGGTGACTTTCACACTTGGTTGATTGTTGTGTTTTTTTTGAATTCCCGAAACTTGCTGGACTAGGTTGAAACGAGCCAGGGAGTATGACCCTGAGGCCTGAGGGGGCGCCTTTCCTCCCGCCCTTCGCATACTAGATCCGACGTCACCTTCAATCACAGCCATCCCCTCGCTGAGAACACCCAAAGAGCCCACTGGTGGGCAAAGGTCGAAACGTCCACACCCCTCGCACTGAGGATCCTAGGGGAACCATGTCACACGCGAAATCGAGCGACGCGTCTGGTGATGCTACTCGGCCACCTCGAACAGTTGTCCTCTGTTTCGATGGGACCAACGGGCAGTATGACTCTATGGTATGTCCTTCTATCAAGGTGCGTTAGATCGAGACTGCTCAACGACAATGAGGATAGAATACCAACGTGGTCAAATTCTTTGGCCTCCTCCGCAAGGACCTTCCGGACCAACAGGTGGCATATTATCAAGTACGTTCGGCACGTCCGCCAGACGGGCTCTTGTGGTCTCACTCTAGTGGCGTCTAGGCAGGGATCGGCACCTATTTTGAACCTGGAGTCGTCTCACCGCTGTGGACTCGAGTGGCATCCCTTCTGGACCAAGCAGTGGCTTGGTATGCGCACCTCTGATTCACGAGGATTTAACCGACTCACAAACTCCGCGCCGCCAGGTATCTAGATGAACATGTAATGGATGGTTATAAGTACCTCATGGAGAACTATCGTCCCGGAGACAAGGTCTGTCTATTCGGTAGGTAGTACACTGTCTCGATTAGGTTGCTGCTAATTCGCAAACAGGCTTCTCTCGTGGAGCATACGCGGCTCGTGCGTTGGCTGGAATGTTAAACAAGGTATCTTGGGCAGCTAATAGTGTCGTCCGCGAAGTTCAATCGACGTCCTGAGGTCGGGCTGTTGCCAAGGGACAATTTCCAACAGGTCGACTTCGCTTACAAGGCATACACACGGTCAGACAAGGAGGGGATCAGGCTTGCTGCCGGATTCAAGCAGACCTTCTCACGGGATGTCAAGGTGGAATTTCTAGGTGCATGGTAGGCGTCCTCAGGAACGCAGGTGGTTATTTGCCACTCACGTGCCGTCAGGGACACTGTACAGAGCACCGGGGTGCTTGTCAATCGTACACTCCCCTTCATGGACTCAAACGCCTCCATCAAGGTATTCCGGCACGCCCTTTCTCTGGACGAAGTATGCACTGTTCAAGCTGGTATGTGGAGTATCGCTGACATTCCTCGTCTGTAGCATCGTTCCAGATTTCGACCAAATCTGTACCACTGGTGCACACCAGATATCAATCCGGACGAAGGGGCTCACTTGGTAAAAGCAACGTTACAGAAACTGAAGCCCGTCCAGTCAACCTTCAAGCGATTTTTCAAGAGAAACCAGACCCTGGGTTGTGGAACCTTGCCCAATGGCGCCGAGCGGGATGGTGAAGTAGCCTCGGACTTAGCGCAGCCCCACGGCCAGTTGGTCGTCCAAGAATCATTTCCTCATACGGATGTGCTGGAGGTTTGGTTTTCGGGTTGTCATAGCGGTTAGTTCCAGTGTCACCTACTTGCTTTCGTGAATTGCTTAGGGTTCTGTCAGACATTGGCGGAGGAAATGTTCAGGATGATGTGAAGGTGTCTCTTCCACAGATCACGTTGCATTGGATGGTGGAGCAGGTTATACAGTCTCAATGTGGAATTCTCTTCGACAGCGACAAACTCTCGTCCATCTTCTTCAGAGGTCCTCCGCTTTCCCCTCCACCCTCGGTCGCCTCTGAACAGATACAGCCAGAGCCCAATCACAATCACCGTCCCTTCGTTGCCTCTGAAGAAACAACACATGCAGTCACGGAGATCTGTGCTTCCGCTATGCAAGAATCGCCGAATGAGCCTTGCAAGCTTACTTTGGAAACCTACCCTGAGCGTTTGGACGCAGTGGCACCGCTGTTCGACGAGTTGAAGATAAACAAACTATGGTGGCTAGTAGAGATCATGCCTTTTTCCTACGCTTGGCAGGATCCCAACGGAGTTTGGCATCGTAGATGGAGGTGTGCGATGGAATGATGCTCTATTGAATCTATCTGACGAGCTGGAATTGAACTGCAGCATCAACATGGGCAGGGGCCGCTTTATACCTTGTCAACATCCAAAGTTTCACTACACCGTTAAGGAAAGAATGGACTACAAACCGCTCAAATACAAACCACGGGCAATCCACGTTCACCCTGAGGTCTACGTTTGATCACTGCTTCTAGTTTATTAATGTTCTCGTTTGCACGGATGCTTTATTATTATACCTAATGCGTAGTCCCTTGTCTAGGCTTTCCAACGACATTGCTTCTCAGCCTTGCATATGAGCCACTACGACTCGATCCCCATCAAGGGAAGCGCATTTTTTTTACGCTGCATTGACTAACATCAACTTGGGCCACATCAACAAGTCATGAGCGCTGGAGGAGTAGTCGCCGAGCGGAATTTTGACGTCGCCCACAGTCAATCAGAGCCTCATAAAAGTGTGGAGAACGAGTACGTTATTTCGACGTTTTGGGCATGCACGTCAACTGATTTCCTTAGAGCTGTCATGCTCCAAGTTACCGAATAGCGGCTGTAACCCTCTGCGTCCAGAAATTAGCTAAGTATATGACGTACTCTTCTGATTTTCTCGTTTGATGAAGCGAAGTCCTGGCGGGCCTCCAACTTGAAACTGGATGGGCACAAGGAACTTTAAAGTTTGACCACTGAACAAGGGAACCTCCATTCAAATCAAGTTGCATGGCGCTCCCGAGTTTGGTTGCAACACCACAACGGTTTTAAAGGCGCTCTTCGACATGGTACTCGTAAGCCCGACCCACTCCAAACCAGAGGTTTAGCGTTCCTACAAGTTGTCCATTTGACGGTACGTCGCTCTGTTCGCTCACAGAGAGCCTGACAAACATGATGATAAGAGATATCGATATCCTATCATTGCTCTCCAATGCTCCGCGTAGCCCCGGTCGTTCCCTTGCTGCTGGCGTTGTGCGTGATCACCATCAGCACGCACGTTGCAGACGCGTCTATATTGCACAGACGTGGGCCCGAACCCGGTGATGTCACTGTGGACGCGCGCACGATTTGGTGCAACGGGCTCTGGGCGGGATGCGGCAACCAATGCCCATCAGACGCTCCCCATTTCGAGACTCGGCGATCGTGCACACTGAATGGTCAACCTTCGGTCGAATACTGGTGTTGCTATGATTCATAATTTCTTCACCGGTACCGAAGTGGATTGTCGATTCTGAGCATCGACGATGTGTAAAATGTACACCTTGCCATCCATACCGTTCGCTGATCTGCACCCAATATGGTTGATGAATGCATGCCTTCTTTCTTTCTATAATACAAGAACGTGAACAAACTGAGATAATGATGTGCGAGGAAGTAGCAAATGAGAGCTGGTATGAAGAAAGGTACAAGCCCGACGAGAACAGACAACGCAAGCATTGAGAAGCCAGCTCAAAACGTGCTGGCCCATGTCTCGAGATCAAAATTCGACGCCCGCGCCCCCTCTATCCATTGGTGTTTCTACCACGGTGCTCATCAGTGCGATCAATGCTTCTGGATCAATAAACATACCAGCAACTCCTTCGGGGTCTTCCGCGCATCAGGATCTTTGAACAAACAGCTATCCACGAAGTCTTCTGCCTCTTTAGGGAATCGTCCTTCAGGAGTCAATCGAGGAGCAGGCTCGTTTACGATGTGTTGAAGTAGCTCGAGAATGCTCATCATCATGCCCCCTCCTTGTAAGCTAACACCCTTGGATTTTCGCCGGTCTTTTTTCACATTCTTGTCCTTGTCCTTCTTAATGGGTGGCAAAGTCATCGTACTTGGGGAGAGTGTTCCTTCCAAGTCCGAGAGGTCAGAGTCATCAGGATCAGACTCTGAGAAGGGAAAGCGGCCCAGTGCTAGCTCGATTAACGAGATTCCTAGTGACCACACGTCAGATTTAACGGTGTACTGGGCTCCTTGTATACGCTCGGGCTATACAACACAATGAATATGACGCGATCTGCACAATAGAGGACGTACGCTCATGTAGGTCGACGTCCCGACAAAGGTATCCGCAATTGAATTGATAAGTTCTCCCGATACTCCGAAGTCGCATATTTTGATTTGGCCATGGGAGTTACAAAGGATGTTTGATGGTTTGATGTCTAGGGTATAAGCATCAGTGGGATTCATGGTGAAGAAAAATGAGATGCATACCACGATGAATGATGCGATGCACATCGTAGAGGTATGTCAATCCCTCTAGTACAGCCAACGCAACGTGTCCGACAACTTCAATATCAATGGCCCCGATTTTCTTATAGATACCATCCAGAGACCCCTTGTCCATAAACTCCATGCAAATGCAAATATTTGGGTCCGACAAGAATGCGCCATAGAAAGAGATAATATACGGTGAATGGCAATCATGCATGATGTGAAGTTCACGCAAAATTTGTTTGCGCACGGACGGTTTAGCATCAATAAGGACGATCTGCACAACCAGCAGTGAGATGTCAGCAGATTCGGGTGAAGGGACACTGGTGGCTCGCCTTCTTGGCCATGATAGTTTTGGTAGGGACGTGTTCGACCTTTTTGACACTCCCCCCGTTACCCTGGCCAAGTTCCTGAAGGTCCTTGAGATCGTCGCTTCGAAGGTCATAACGCGTTTCTGCGTTCATGTCCAGGTTCGCGAGCGTGTTTGAAAGGGTTGTATGATACGTATTCCGACGTGCGGATGCTGTACCTGTCGCAGGCGCACAAGGGGGGCCGACGCCAGCCGCGAGCAGGTTCCCATCAGCATCGCTGGTCACTGGAGTCTGGCCGAGCTTTGGAGCATTCAAGGTCATGGGCGGGGGCCGCTTCTTGCCCTTCGCCGCCCCTGTAGTCGCTGGTGCTGCGCGTGTAGGGATCGGCTCAGGCTCTTTGGGCTTGGCTGACTGGGAGACATCGAGCTGGAGAGCCTTGAAGTTGCGTTTCTTGCGGATGGGAGTTGTCATCGTGGCCGACCCGAATGCCAGCCAAGAACGATGGCAAAAGAAGACCCAACGTTATTCCTCGACTCATTATGTAATCAAACATCCCGCCAATAAACATCGTGCAAGCAGGTATGCGACAACGATAATACCCATCATAGAGCCGTACCCATGCGCACGCCTGACTCCATCTCACGGCTCGTTCTCTCCGGCAGATTCGTGACGACGGCATGCCCCCGCTCGTGCACCTCCCCGACCCCGGGGCGACGTCGTGGCGGCGACGTCTGTGCTGGGGGCGATGAGTTGTCCTGGTGCTGTGTCGCTGAATCGTCGGACATGACACTCGCAACACTCGAGCGTGAGAGCGAGAACCTTGAGGCCCGGTTTGACCAAAGAGATTGTAACCCAGCTCCGAAAGAGCTGAACGCGACTTTTGTGTCCGCAGCAGCCTGCGCCATGCTAACAGGACGCGGGGGGGGGAGTGCGCTTGCAGCAGAGTCTCGCGAGGTCTGCCCAGATACGTTGACACCCTTGGAATCCGTCGAAGTTGTCGACAGGTTAGCTTCGGACTTCGTGATCTCAACAGGAGTACCGTAAGGGCTAGACGTCACGTCTTGCATGGAGGGGGAGCTGACTGTCCGTTGTTGCCATCGCCCGCGAACCCCTTCGACAGCTTTGAAGAAGTTGGCTGAGCCAGCGGTGAGTGTTCGTGAGATCGCATCACGCGTTGGCGCAAGTTGTTGCTCTAGCCTCAAGTCTTGGATGCCTTCGGAGAGACGGAGCCCTATATCGGACACCACTGACGGTTTCTCGTTACAAGGGTGCCTAGCGACAGAGAAGTGATGAGAGTCAAGTTGAATCTCGGAACTGCATGCTAACCGAGGTTCAACGATATCAAATAACATCGGATCCGTTGACCGATCCCAGACTTCATACGCGTTTGTTTTCGTGAACTCCGCGATCCATACAAGATTGAAGTCCTCCAGTGTGCTTGCATCGCCGCCTGGTACGATATGAGCGTAAAAAGCGCGTTGTGACGACCAGCCTACCAGTCCCTGCGATGATAGTCCCATTTCCCTTGCCTTTCGATAGGAATTCCCGATATCGGACTGACGCGAGCGCGGCGGAAACATATTCCTCAAACTACCCATTTTATTCATTCTATTCGTACGTTCATGGAGGCTGATCTGACACACCTTTGCTCTGAGGTAATCATCGCTACCCTTGAAGCTTTGAAGAGCTCAACATCAACCGCTCAAAAGCTGTGGGTGAAATAACGCACTGCATGACAACTTTGGTTGGGTCAGCATCGTCCCAAGCATCATTTATGTCCCGAACGATCTCATCAATCCATTTGCGATCTGCAGGAGTGAGCGCAACTAATCGTTCTAGTCTCAGATTCCGTATCTCGATAGTAGCCGTCTCAGTCTGTGGAGAGCCTTTAAGCCACGGCGGGGGAATAGCAAAGATAGATGTACATTCACTAGTAAATCTATCTCTTTTTGCTGCGTGACGATTGAATTGGTGCTTCCACAGAGCCAGCTTTGAGAGTCCTTCAGGAGGTCGAGTTGTTGGAGGGGCATATATGGCTGGAAAAAGGCATCCTAAGGAGGAAGGTTAGCTAATGCCTTTCGCTGCGACATTGTCCATATCGACCTTGCCAAACAAATCTAACGGCAGACCAATGTACGCCAGCATACTTTTCCGATCTGATGTTCTTAGTGAGTTAGGTCGGGATAGCATGGGCGCTCGCGTTGCTAATGGAGGGGAGCCACAGTCATCCAGGGTCTGAAGTAAACCTATGAATAGTAAGTGAATGCTCGATATGAGTTGGACTGGAAAGTACGAACTGGGTATAAGCGAGATCAACGAGTATTGATAAGTGCACAACCTCTCGACTGGATGTCCATAAAACATGATCTAGAAAGTGGTGAGCGACGGCCTATAACACATGTATGCTGACAACCTTTTTCTGTAACATCAGAGCCTTCAGCAGGACCAGCGTACGATGCCGAAAAGTATGGACGAATTCTCTCCTGCACAACTAATCAACATAGGCGGTCGAAGAGTGGCTGAAAACTTACAAACTGGTTCCTTTCCCAAGCAAGTCAGCAAGACTCACGGAAAGATAAGATGAGACTCGCTGCTAACCTATGTATAGACCACTTTCCGTGAGTTGCGTTCGCAGCGACATCTCTAGTGAACTTCCAAATTCGACTAGGATTTGTGTATCCGTGAAGTCTCTGCGGAGGGTGTCAAGGTCAAGCGAGCAGAATGAGCCAAAGTAAAGTGGACCTTTGATCAAACAAAGCCCTTGTGACGACGCCGAGTCGATCACTACATTGACTGATCAGATATTGCACATTGACCGGACATATTCTATCTCACTAACCGTATCGGACCAAACACAGGCTTGCTAGCCAAGACGACTACGGCTTTCTGGACGATTGAACGGGTCACATCGATGTCTTTGACGAGCAACGTCGAAGCGGCGATTTGGCGGTTACATCTGTGCAGATTCAACACGCGTTCTGTCATCTGTACAGGGACTCACGATATTCCAAATATCGTGGTGGGGTTTGGGACATTAGGGACGAGATGGAAGTAAGAGTAGTCTTCCACAGACTGCGT
>JBBPOI010000223.1:0-20265 GCA_038091355.1 Phylloboletellus chloephorus | reverse complement strand
ACTGACCGTGGATGTCGATGTTGCGTACGAGTCGGTGTCGCGACATGGCGGTCGGTGCAAAGTTTCCGTCAGGCCGAACCGCGCGAACCAAGCACGCGAACCATCCGCCAAACATGCTCAAACACACCCGTTGACCTCTGCCATGTTCGCGAGACTCGCTGCCGTCCGTGCGCGCGCCTTCTCCTCCTCCTCCTCCCCGTCGCGGTCCTTCTCCTCCTCCCCGTCCTGGTCCTTCTCCTCGTCCCCGTCGCGGCCCTACGACCTCGCAAAGCTGGTCCTCGTCGGACGCCTCGGCAGAGACCCAGAGCTCCGCACGACCAAGAACGACAAGGAATACGTCTCGTCAGTCGCCCTCTCTCGTCCCCGTCTCCCCTCACCCTCCGCAGATACACCGTTGCAACCGCCAACTTCCCCCCTCCGCCCCCTAACCCCGAAGGCAGTAGTAGGTCTTGCCTCGCATTCGCTCATTTTCTCACCCAGCGCGTCGCGCAGCTCGCACCGATAATGGAGTCACCTGGCACCACATCGTCTCCTTCAACCCTGCCCAGAATAGCTATCTCAGAACGATAGGCAAAGGCTCCAGGGTCTACGTCGAAGCAAACTATGAACTGCGTGATCCTGACCCAAATGCGGACCCGTCCTCCCCCGCTGGTCAACGCCAGATATTCCTCAGACACGGTGCGCGCGCTCTCGCTCGCTCCGTGGTCTCTCTCACGTCGTTTGCAGAGGCCATCCGACTGCTCACTACGCCGTACCAACAAGACACAGAAGAATGATCAGATTAAGCACGACGTTGCCTTGTCGACAATTATCCTCGTCGCCGTCTCATGTATATACTAAGTTCATGCATCGTGATCATCGTCGACAGGCGTATGCCCCCGCATGCGTTCAGATGCCTGTTCTCCGGCCCATTCATTCTCCTGGTGAACGTATCGAACCTCAGACTGGCTATATGAGCTTACCGCAAAGCTGTCCCTGTGCTCCTGATTCGCCAGCGTTGGCACCGGCGTTTCAGTCTGCAGGAACAACGACGAGATGGATGACCTCGCGCCCGACTGATTTTTCTGCATTTTGTGCGTGGTGTCGCGAATTGTTGACGATATGAACTGTTTGGCCCCTCAATGAATCGAGGGCACCAATGCAATGGAAGACCTACTCTGTGGTCTTCCTGACTTGAACCAGAGTAACAAGCTGCCACGGCAATAGGGCAACATGGTGCGTTCTGTCGATCTGGACTGAGCTGCCACTACAGTCTCGCAACTGGCATACGCACATCCAACCATATTGGAAACGCTGGTCAGCGAAGAGAATGAGCCTGGACATCACGTTGGAGCGGTCTATCACTGACCTCCCCCCCGAACGGCAAGTTCACCCTCGACCCCCATCTGCTTTGCCGCCTTCCCCATCGCGCTCATGCATTTCTCCACGTAGTAACTCGAGTGGCTCGTCCTCTTCACCACCGAGATCATGCTCTCCAAACATGCCCAACTATCCAGGCTGACATCCCCTTCCCCGGAGTGATGGCCCAGGTCTCCTGCCGTGCATGCAAAGAGCGTGTGCCCGGCAATGGTCTGTATTGAGATAACCATGCCTTTGCCTTTTCCATGTCGAGAGCTGCCGCGGAAGCGCTTGCGCACGGAGAGGCCAAGCGTGACCGCGTCGGCTGCTGAGAAGGATGAAAATCGGTACTTGCTCTCTTCCTTGAGTGTTTCGTTGGCGATGTCCGCGTCAGAGGGTGTCATTGCGTGAATCGACGAGAACATGGCCAAAGTCCAACCCGCTATAAGGTCACATGATCACGCCCTTGATGCAGTTCCTCAACGACATCGGCGGCGACCCTCTCAAGCCCTCCCTCTTTGAGCTCGTCGCCCAGGAGCAGCTCAGAGACCTCCTCCAGCCCGCACTCAAGTACGTTCTCGCAGTAAGCTCCCGCTGTTGGCACACCGCGCCAGTCACCTCACGCAATTCAGGTTTTTGCACAGCGGTACCCGCGATATCTCATCCGGGTCGTAAATCGCCATGAGGACTTTTATGCAGTCATCATGTTTTTCGTTGAGCGACATTATCTTCGCAAACATGGTGAGTCTTGTTCTGATTCGGCGTCACAACTCTCCTCAGCGACTCTAGGCGCGTCCTTCGCGGAGAACTTCTACGGCTTGAAGCGGCGTAGGCACCCTTGGATATCTACCGAGAGAGCATCAGCTGCTGTTCGCGGCGCACCCTCCGCGGAAAAGCTCAGGAGTAGAGAGACATGGCAATCCCTGTTGTTCTTGGTGCGCTCATTGATTCCGTCCAATGTCATAATTATTGAGTCAACACAGGTCGCCGTTCCGTATCTCAGAGCAAAGGCCCACGACTATCATGAACAACTGGGGGGAGGCGTTTCTTCTGAGGTACTAGAGGATGCTGGCGACGGGCGTCGCATACAAGCGCTTACCGACGACGTACGCTGGTTTTGTGCACACACAAAAAATGACTATGCTGATGAACTCCCAAGTCTCTTGCAGGGCGTTGGCGTCGAGCATACAAAAGGTTTTTCCCGTGGGTGAACACTTCGTTTGAATTGTGGTTGCTCGCCTGCAATGTCGCGTATCTCTTCGAACGCACTCCCTTCTACCGTCCATGGTTGGCGTGGATAGGTGTTGATTTACGCCGACTGAGCGCGGACGATTTTGTGAGTGTAACATCCGCCGGCTGGCCAATTCTGACTTCATGGCGGCAGCTTGTGACCAGTGATATGCAGGGAGCCACCCCTGGCTCTAAGCGAGGGATCGTGAAACAACTCCACCAGCTCCTTACGAATGCGCCGCAGTTGATCCTTGACTCTTTGAGGCTTCTCTTGCCGACGGCGATATTCTTCATCAAATTTCTGGAGTGGTGGTACTCTCCAGGGTCCCCGGCACGTTCGTTGTCGATATCACCCCTCGGTCCGGTGGTCCCACCGCCTCGGATGCTTCCCCCGCATCCTTGCGGAATACCCGTGGATGGCACGATGTTCGGGCATTGTCCGTTGTGTCAACACACCATAAACAACGCTACTGCTTTGCCATCGGGCTACGTCTTTTGCTACCGCTGTGCATTTGATCATGTCGAGCAGCATGGCAAATGCCCGGTGACGTTGTTACCAACGAAGGTTTGGCAGTTGAGGAAGGTCCTTATCTGAGCATCAGGTACACGGCGAGCATTGCTTGTCGTCGCACTCTGTAATGATCTGCCATGAAACGATGTCCACGTTGATCGATTATTTGTGTGCTTGACTGAGTTGACTGTCGCTGCTCGGACGACGCACGTGCCTCGAATGAAGCTGTCTACCGTCCACACCGTCGCCGACTCTTTTCTTTCTTTGCGATAACCAACATGGTTTGAACGTTTCAGCCTCATCCGACCAATATGAAGGTCAGTCTGCAGCCGCGTCTTGAATCCCACTCAACCCGCCGTGTTAGTTCGGAAAACAGATCCAGTCTGAGCAGGTGCCAGGATGGTCTGCGTATTACCTCGACTACAAGTTCCTCAAGAAGATTATTTCGTCCTTGGCAGCCAATCGACCTGCCTCGGAGGCTGCTGCTTTGGCATTGGGTATCCGGCCCGCGGATCTCCTCAACCCGACACCGATTGCGTTATCTTCCACATCTGACGCCCCTCTCCCCACCGATGACCCGAACCAGTTGCCCATACTATCGTCGCTCGGGCAAGACAGCGACCGAGGTGCTGACTTCCAAGCTCACAAGGCTGCCTTTTTCTTCAAGCTCGAGCGGGAGCTTGAAAAGGCGCGTGAATCCAGGGTCGCTTCTCATGCTTCAAGCTCATGCATGGTGTCGTTCTAGATCAACACCTTCTATCTCCAAAAGGAAGCAGAGCTAAAGCTGCGTCTCGAGACTCTTCTGTCCAAACGTCGCGCAGCAGCCCTGAGGGGTCTTCCGGATGCTGCTGATGGTCCAGCAATGGGCCACGTCGAGTGGATTGCCGTGGAAGAAGGATTCCGTCTACTCGAAAGGGATCTAGGTAAACTGCAGGTAATCGTCGTCACTCTCTGCATCGGATGACCGCCCACATAATGCACGTAGCAATTCGTGGAGATCAATGCGACGGGTTTCCGCAAAATTCTGAAGAAGTGGGACAAACGCTCACGCTCCACGGTGAAGGAGCTCTATCTCGCTAGGCAGGTTGAGGTTCAACCTGTCTTCAACCGACAGGTGATTTGGGTCCCTTTATCCCCGGTTGTTTCTTACGCAGAAAAAAAAAAGCTCATCGCAGATTTCTCGGATATTGTAACTGCAAGTCTTCTAGACCTCACCAATCTCTCCACTGGCCTCAAATTTGAAGGGGCTGCCGCCCAAGATATCCTCGACCTCCAGCTCAACATCGAGCGGAACACGTACTCCGGCCCATTCCGCGAGTTCGAACTCGATTTGCGAAAGGCAGTGGAAAACTCCGATGAGGCATCCATCAGAGATCTCGTGCGACATTCCGACATGCTCGGGGGCATGGCCAACTCCACTCGGGTGCTCTGGAAAGTCATTGTCGATGCACCTTCCCAGCTTGCAGACCTCATCCTCACCAGTGTCGAACTACCTTTTGATTTCGGATTCATCGACGATATCAATGGACGGACATGTCTTCACGAGGCTGCGGCCGCAGGTGCCTTGCGCCTTGTGAACTTCTGTCTTGAGCAAGGATCACAGAGGGAAAAATTGGATGTTTATGGACGATCAGCCTTGCATTATGCGGCCATGCATGGCCACGCATCTGTTTGCAAGCAACTTCTGGAAGCTGGCGTTCCCCCACACGTACTCGACGTGGACAATTGTACTCCTGTTGTGTATGCAACGCTCCGAGGTAGTGCCGAATGCGTGCAGGTTTTGATATGCGATCAGTGCATCGCCCTACAGTCGCCATACACACCAAGTCTGGTGCCCTTATCTCTGGCCAGTCAATATGGGTATACGGACGTCGTCTCCTTGTTGCTGAAGGAAGGAGCAAAATGTGTTCCCAATACTAACGGAGAGTATCCGATCCATCTCGCCGCTCGCGAAGGCCATGCGAATGTCTGCAAGCTGCTCTTGGATCAAGATGGATGGGATCTTCCGGACAAGTATCATGAATGGACACCACTCTTTCATGCTGCGCGCAACGGGCATACTTCATGTTTACATATTCTTCTCCAAGCTGGAGCTCGTGTCGACCGAACTGACGAGCTTGACCACCAGGCGATACACTACGCTGCTTGGTACGGTCATCGTGCGTGCGTCGATTTGCTTTTCAAAGCGATGTCCAAGGAACCCCGCACCGTTTCGTCTAACCGCACTTCTGCGCTTCCGCGGACTGCGACCGACGTGCAAATTGACGACCCCGATTCCATTCCATCTCTGTCTTTACCTCCGCCCATAATGCCACATCGAGTCTATGGCCACAACTACCTCGACAAGAACTATCTAGTAGTCATCACCGTAGGGGTACCCCATACTCGTGATCCTAGCCGGTCCGGAAAGGCTCTCAGACTTCATCCTCGTTTATCAGACTCGATTTTGGCGCAATATGTATCGTTGCCTTCGCCAAACCGGTTAAAAATGGTCATCACTGCCAGCCCTGGGGTCAACGCTGCCCCATACACTATATCGCTTCCACAGAAAAACAATTATGATATATTTATGTTCCAGACAGCCAGCTTGAAAGACCTTACGTTAGAATTTTCGATCTACCCGAATTTCGGTACCAAAACGATCGGTCGTGCTATCGCACATCCGTCCATCTTCCAGTCCCCTGGCGGCACCTTCACCACGCTATCCATCCTCGATCATCGTCTGCACAGCATTGGCGAGGCATGGTCCCAACTGTTCTCCGTCGGAAAATGACTGATGTTTTGCACACCCAGGTTAGCTTCTCTGCACACGTCATTTCTCCATATCATGCCATCACTCTGGAAGTCGGCGGGGCCATTGAGACTTACTGGAAATCCCTACCCCAGAGTAGCCTCTTGCACGCTGGCCCTCAAACAACAATCCCTTGGCGGCAATCCCCTAGGTCGTTTGATTCTACACACACGTCACCATCAATCCAGTCGACACCCGCCTCTCCACTGCGCACAGTCACGCTATCTTCGCTATCTGGGAATTACGTCTATGCAGTTGTCCAAGTCACGCGAGATTTTCAACCCGTGCTATATGGCGAGCAATTGCTGCCGGAATCGTCCTACGATCTGGGCGTTGCGGATGTTACTCTTGTTCAGTTCGAAACCTTGGCCAATCGACTTGATAGGGGAGAGCAATTAATTCGCAAAATGACTTCCATTCAGGACTGGTGTCGAGTAGTTCTACCACGATTAATGGTACCGCTATCGCGCTTTATGCAGGTACGATGCTCCTCTATACAATGAGGTACCCCTATCTGAGGCCATTTCACAGCTTTTACCTGTCCATCTTGGCTTGACGCTGGAGCTGGCGCTCTCTCCGAGTCGACGCATCAAGCACCACCTTGATCTTGATTTGAGCGTGAATGCCGTCTTTCGCACGATCAAGCAAATGTCTTCGTCTCTCGGCGGAGCCTTTGCGCGTCGACGCATCGCTTTCACTTCTTTTTCTCCCCCAGCTTGTGCGGCACTAAACTGGAAGCAGCCAAATTGTAATTTCCCGTGTTCCATTGTTCCGGATCATCGCCATCTCACGTCTAGCGTCTTGGACTAGATCCGGTCTTCTTTTCATCTAGGTGCGGCCGGGCTAGCAAGGAGCAAGGGTCAACTACGCCCATCCCTGACGTTCAAGATACGGGTGACGATCAGTACTCCGCTAGTGTGGCGGATGGCGTGGAATTCGCCAAAATGAACAACCTTTTGGGTGTCTTCGTTGATTCCGAGCTACTGGTATTATGCAACGCCGTCCGTGGTTTCGTTACGCTCACCACATTTATGTACACTAGCTTCAAGTTCCCTCGCTGATCCAAGGCATCCGTAATGCCGGCTTGTTGGTGGGCGTCCACAGCGGCCCCTCCACTGACGTCATGTCTCCCTTGGCGGACAATGCGCACGTTGATGCCTACGTTCACGGTGGTGTGGTAGCTTATATGGACCATTCGACAAACGATCAAGGTTCAACTGCATTTCTATGATCTAGAGTATGATGGCTGGGCGTGGAGCTCACTAATACACTCGTGATGTTTGATATATTGTCCTGATATGAATGCAGGAGAATGAATGGATCCCGTTTCTGGGATCGTTTTACGCGCCTCAAATGCATGCCTTGTACAGTGCCGCATACGAGCCACCTTTCATGAGCAGCTCTTCGTGGGTACCAAACTCCGTTATCGTCTACAAACCAACGAAACGGACGGACATTAAACTCTGGAAGGAGACGGAAGGCAGTTGGACATTATGGACGTACCCCTCGCTCCAACATCGCGATCTTATCGGCGCGACGCGCGGTGGTGAGTCGATGGGTAATGAAAATGACAGTCTTTGTCTTTTTGCCTGATGGGCACCGCGAGACATGGTCTATTGTGTCAAAAATTTTATTCTGAGCATGCGCGTCCAGTGATGATGTCTGCCAATGCCTGTGAGGGACTCGTGACTCGTGTACACGCTGGATGTGTCACTTACGGGTTCATCAAACAACAAAAGGTCAACTTCCGGTCGATCAGCTCGCATGAAGGCGCGAGAAATGGCTATTCTTTGCCACTGCCGTAATATCAGGTCAATTAGACAGACTCTTATTGTGATGCGATAAGCACAACACAACGCACCTCGCCACCTGATAGACCATGATGTTGCCGTGAGGACGTTCCGTAGTTTGGAGTACCTGGGTAAGCGGGGGGCATAGCATCGAATCCTGAGTTATCCAACTTTGTCTTCAAACCGTTGGGGAGGGTATCAACAAAGGTATCCGCCCCACCAAGGTGGATAGCACGGGAAACAGCGGAGTGTGACTGCAACTTCTGAACGTAACCGAGTCCCACATTCTCCCTAACGGTGGAGTTGAACTTGGAAAAGCCTTGAAAAACCGTAGTGACATGACGATGATATTCTGAAGGCGATAACCGTCGTATGTCAACACCGTTGATAAGGAGATCTCCCTGGTCGAAATCCAAAATTCGCAGCAGGACATTCGCAAGCGTGGACTTCCCTATTTCAGCCCCAACAGGTTAAATTCAGCAGTGAGTCAACCACTTCCGCCCGGAACTTGCCTGATCCGTTGTACCCGACAATCGCAAGGCATTCTCCGGCCTCCAGGGTGAAACTGACGTCTGTCAGCGAGGCTTCTTTATTTCCAGGGTAAGTGTACGACAGGTGCCTGTGACGGACTATGAGCCTGATTCGACATATGAATACCTGATCAAGATAGGGACCTTGCTTCGATTCTCATCCCGCAAGGCAAGTTCGGATAATTTATGACATCCCCCTCCATCGGTTCTAGCTCAGGATGGATATCCATGGCTGCACAGAAAGCCCCCATCAAGAATATACCCTGGAATGCCATGCGCACTGTCGTCAGGAAGTTTCCAAACGTGAAGACCACCGCTTGGACCGAGCTCCGATACAGGGCCAATGAGCCAAGTGAGGCAGAAGATTGAAACATGAGTAGAAGAGGGAGCTGCCGGACGACGAAGTTCAGCACAAAGACGACAACTGCATAGCCATCATGGATGCTCACATTTTGAACGGCGGACAGAAGGTCGGAAATATTGATCTGGTTCAGCAGCTGGGACAATGTCAACTGGTTTGACGGTGAAGTTCGTTCGTGATACAACATGGCCTTTCTAGCATTGGCCCAAGACTGAAGGACCCACGGACGGAGGCCAAAGAGGAGGACCTCTGGACGATGAGAGTCGCTGTAGGCAAGATTTCGTAATTTTTCTTGTCGTTCCGCCGTCCGGACCTCGTCGGGAGAGTAAGCTACGTCTGGAGTTGATCGAGCTCCTATAAAACGGTTCAAGAGCAGAGGGAACAAAGCGGATAAAAGGGACAGTAATAACGCTCCCAAATTGGCGGAACCACCGATCAGGGACAAGAGCACCAAGAGGTGTGAAACCAGTTCCGACATCAAGGAGAATATTTGTATGAAATCGAAGGGAGAGAGCAGCCCAAAGCCACCCATGCCGTTGAAGGAGCGAACGAAGAGATCGGATTCTTGAAGACAGTCTCGCACGACGGGATCCGAGAGGGTCGGAATGTCGAGGCGCAGGCGCTGTGCGATTTGCTGGTATTCGACCAAAAAACGTGCCGATTCGTGGACTATATTCTCGTTTGAAGTGCTGAAAGGACTATTAACAGTCAGCGGACATGAAAAAGATCTGGGACATACGCAAATGAATCGATGGCTGTTTCAGCGGCCCGTCTAAAAAGCTCGGCAACTAGCAATGTCAAGAGCCGGGACCAAGAAAAGAACCCGGAGGACACCAATGTCTGGAGCTGCAGGACTATGTATGGATCGCAAAGCGGGTGGGGTGGGTGCTTACCTCGTCAACGATCATTGCTTGGGAATAGCCCCTGAATGCAGGAAAGAGGCCGCGGACGACGTGGAGGGCCATCATGAGGGTGGTGCGAACGGGGTGCAAGGCGCACAAGGTGGAGAGGAGGTCGGGAAGACATGCGTGAGCGATTGTGAGGGCAAGTCTGAGGGTGGACTCGTTGACGGGACGCTGTGCGCCGGGCATGAGGTAGGTGCCTCTGCGACGTGGGACGACGCGAGAGGCGAGCCAAGCCTGCTGCAGGGAATGAGAGGGCAAGGGGAGTGTGGGGGGGATGGACGTGTGCGACGGACACCGACGCGTCGGGGTGGGAGGAGGCTTGCACATTGTGGAGGGCGAGGGGATAGTGCATGGCGGGGGAGGGGGGTATAAGAGTCGGGGAGAGCCACAGCATTCGGGACTCACGTGAGGCTGCCATTTGTGACGGAGAAGAGCCGAGGAGAGGAGAGGGTGCGGTGCAGACGAGTTTGGGCGACGGGGAGATGAAGGACGAACTTAGTCATGAAGAGCGGAATAAACCTTGGTCGGCCCCTCCGAATTCTAATGCGCTCCGATTCATAACATGTTGTCCCATGGCGAGCGCTTGGCTGGTGGGTTACGACAGCTGGAGCTGCACCGTGCCACCCTCCCCGTCCCCACTGCTCCCGACATTCCCATTCCCCGAGGCGAAGACGAAGACGAAGACGACGAGGCCCACTCCGACTCCCCCCAGCACCCTCCTGTACGTCCTCCATGGCCTCATGTCCGCGACGGTTACGGCTTCCGGCCTCCTTCCGGCATATCCACCCCACTTACCGACGGTCCTGAGAGGGCAAGCCCCCTCCCTGACCCAAACGGCCTCGGCTGGCCAGGTGCATTCCACTCTCTCCGTCTCGTCCTCACCCTCATCCCCCCTTTTCAGCAAAGTCTACCGTCTCTCGCCTCAATGCCACCCCTGCAGAGCGCCTTGCCCGTGAGACCCGCATGGCCTCTGCCGTCCGCACCATTCTCGAGTGTATCGGCGAGGATCCAGACCGCGAAGGCCTTCTCAAGACTCCAGAACGGTATGCACAGGCCATCATGTGGATGACCCGGGGCTACGAGGAGCGCTTGGCAGGTAACATCCCATTTTATTCCCTCAGCTCCCACCCTACACGTCCTCCCAGACGTCATCAACGATGCCGTCTTCGCCGAAGACCATGACGAGATGGTTTTGGTCCGAGACATCGACATCTCCAGTCTGTGTGAACATCATCTTGTTCCGTTCACGGGAAAGGTGGGTAGCTCCTCATGTTCCGCAACCCCCGCGCTCAACCATGCTTAGGTTGCGATTGCGTACATCCCCAATCAACTCGTCCTGGGACTTTCGAAACTCGCGCGGATCGCGGAAACCTTCAGCCGCCGTCTACAAGTTCAGGAGCGGCTGACCAAACAGATCGCAATTGCAGTTCAGGAAGCAATCAAGCCCCGTGGAGTCGCAGTCGTCATGGAAGCTACGTGAGTCTTTCCTTCCGATCATCGACTTGCTCACCTCTTGACTCGCCGTAGTCACATGTGTATGACCATGCGTGGTGTGCAAAAACCTGGTTCTATCACCGTGACCTCATGTATGTTGGGGTGTTTCCGCACACAGCAAAAGACCCGCGAAGAGTTCCTCACACTGATGAAGAAGTGAATATCTTACCCCCCTTCCCCTCCTCACGATTCAACTCGGAATTACTACTCATCCCGGCAATTCAAGGAGCTTCACGTCGATTTAGGAACAGAGGCAACAAGTAATGTAACGATATAACGTCGATATATGCGGCGAATATAGGATACACCAACATCTATGATGTATGATTAGTCCTTCCTCGTCGATCGCGATTTATCTCCAGCCTGGTGGTCAATGGGAAGCGTCCTCTTGGCCAGTCCATGGGGCGCGTGGTAGCGATTGCGAATGATTCTCGGCCGTTTCGGAGGCTGCGATGATAGATCACCCCCCGGGATGCTGTTGGCGTCCCCCACGTCCTTATCCCGATCTACATCAAAGTCAGGTAAATTCACCTTAGAACCGACAAGTGATTACTCACCAGCTACCGTTCGTTTTCTATTATCACGCTCATCGTCCTTGAGCAGCACATCAGACTGGTATGATGCCGTGGGTGCCTGGGGAGCTGAGCGAGTGGCTTCCTTCTCGCCTATCCTTGCACGTAAACTAGAACCTGTGTCCGGCACGCCCCCAGCGGTTGGAGACTGGTAGGCGTGCGGTCCGTGATCACGTTGTTGTCCTTTCCAGTCCCCACCACCTCGGCTGGCACCAGGGTCAACTTTGCTTCCACCCCTGGAACCATCCACAGACACCATCGCCCTCGGGGCTGATGGGGTAGTTGGAGGCAAGTTTTTAGGACCATCGGGTATCCGCTTTTCGCTAGGCTGTTAGGCATGAATATCAGAGATGTGATCACGTTTAGTTGCGTCAACGAACCTTATCGATGGGTGGGCGGGAGTCTCCTTCAGACGTTTGGGGTTCGGTCCGGCGCCTGTCGGACTCTCGTAGCCGATCATGACTTTCCTTCTCGGAACGGCGGCTGCGGTCCTCTCTATGGCTTTCCTTGCGTGAGCTGCGCTTGGAAGTGCGTTCAACCTGTTTATAAACGGGTCAGCAGTGACACACTAGCGTTAGAGGGAAGCTGACATCGTCATCCACAAGACGGCGCCTTTTGCCAAGAGCATCATCGCCAACCTGGGTAGCCGGACGGTGTCGAGCGGGGTCGGGTCGAGTGGGAAGACTTCGGGCCTCTGGCGTGGCAGCGGAGGCCGCAGGCGGAGGAACTTGGCCTGATCGATCACGGTCTTTGCGCGACTCGCGATCCCGATCTTTGTCGTCACGCCGGTGACGATCCCTGTCCCGATCCCGGTCTCGGTCGCGTTCTCTGTCTCGGTCACGACGATCCCTATCCTTGTCTTTCTCCCGATCCTTGTCGCGCTCCTTGTCACGGTCGCGTTCCCCATGTCTGTCCCGGCCACGTTCTCTATCACGTTCTCTGTCACTCTCCCTCTCCCGATCGCTCTCGCGAGCTGACGTACGATGGCCCGAAACCCTTTCGCTTCGAGGCCCGTGAGTAGCACTACTGTCTTTGCGAGACAGCCGTGACTCTTGCCGAGCTTCTCGATCCAATGCCCTCTCATCCGCACGATCACCATCACCAGCTCCACGGTCAGAGCGGCGTTCCCCACTTGCTCGGCTCTCTAAGCTATGATTCCTAGTGCCAGGGGACGCAGTCCGCCGACATGGCAATGGAGATGGAGCTCCAGAACCAGGCTGGCTACGAATATCACCCGCCGAACGCCGGTCATCAGATTTCTCTGCTACACGGTGACCCATCGTTTGCTTAGCTGTCTCGCGAAGCTCCTGAGCCGAAATCGTCTGACTGGGAGCTGTTGGAGGCGGCATAGCATCTTGTGTCTGTTTCTCTTCATTCCTTGGCCGAGGCGATAGAGGGGGTTCTCGTGGGCTAAGAGCCGTGATGGCTGGCCGGGACGGTTTAGCAGCCTCTTTGAGAATAGGAGTTGGCGCCCGGGTATCAAGGGACATTGAAGGTACTGCAGAACTCTGACCGGGAGCAGAAGGCGGCCGTGCTCCAAAGGGCGATTCTTGTTGAAGGAGTAATCTTCCATCCTTGGGTGCACTCGGGGTAATGTCAACATCCATGGCGTCTTGCCTTGTTAACTTGTTTTCGCCATCCGGCGCTGGTGACTCGTTCCCCTTCTCTGGTCTGACTCGCCTCACCTTCTCGGGTCTCGGAATGCTAGTTGCATCGCCATTTCGTTGAGAAAGAGGGTTTGATGCCAGTTACATTCATACCTTTCCATGGCCAATTTCGCCAAACTTGCTGGTGTGGACGGTCTTTCATCAACAATCTGAGGCGCGCTACTGGATGACTGAGTTCTTGGGGCCGATGGAACGCTTGAGAAATTGCTGGTTTCCCGGCGGCTTTCGGTTATGGGGACTGTAGAACCGTTAGGTGGCTGCATAGAACGTGGTTTGTCGAGCGGCTGTGAAACAGAGGAACCAGGCTTCGGAGACATAGCACTGTTGAGCTGGAAAGGGGATTAAATCGAGAGAAATCGAAGGCAAAACATCTTACCTTTGTGGATGTTGGCCGTGGAACTGCCCATTGCGATTCGCGCTTCTTCAAAGCTGCAGAGTAGCTGGGATGACATCAATAGGCTACTCCAGGGGTAAAATAAAGACTGCTCACGCTCTGCTCAGGATCTTGAGATCACCCCGTTCCTCACCTTCGACCAGTTTATCAATCATGTTATCAATGGCAGGTCCATATTCGCTCATGGCGGCCAGAGGAAAGACCGGAAGAATCTCCTTCAACACGATGATTGCATTGTAGACGTGCATGAATTCCCCAGTTTCGATGCAACCGCAGAGGCTCTGCAGAGACTCGTCAGTATTACTGAGACTGTGATAGTGCTAGATAACCTACTCTTCCCAGCTTTCTATGCCATTTCCGTAGAATTTGCTTGAAACCAGACCATGATAACAAGTCTTCCGGAACCATGTTTGCGTGATCCTTGTTGGTCCAACGCGGCTGAAAACCTGGAAGAAGCACAGTTTTCCCACCAATCTTCGTACGGTTATCCTGGGCGAAGAGTTGTTCGTCTTGCGCCCACTTCCACAGGTCCGCAAGAACCCCCAACAAAAAGCGCCCTATCGTCCAACATTATACATTTACGACAACAGGGGGGTCTGAAGGCGCATACCATAGTTCTTCGCTTCATATTCACTGCAAGAGAAAATTACCGTCTTGACGTGATCACCTAGCAGCTAGGGGGACCATCAGTCATAGAGGTGTACGGAAACCGTGTCGCCAACCTTGTCGTAGCACATTAATGTGGGGAAGCCCAGTGTTCCTTGCGTGTGTATGACTTTGATTATTTGTGCACAGTAGTCGGCGTCCATAGGTGATAACAAACAGCGCGGTTGGATGCAGTGTTCAATAATGGCTGATGCCAAAACTGCATAACGATGCTCAACTTGGCAGTGCATGAGGTGCATGAACCGCTGAAAAAAAGTGTAAACGTAACTCACCGTGAGCGAACCAGTGCTGCTTCTCCCGTGCAAGACGCTTTAAAGTGAAAACTCTCGAAGCCGTCTGTTCCTTGAACTCTTGAGCCAATGTATTGACGAAGGCGTTACATCGATCACGTTTTGCTCGATGCGAGCTTGCTGTGAGCCTTTTCGCGCGATCTGAAGAGCGGTCGGCACTAATGTACTTCGCATCTTCTTGTCGGCTGAGGGTACGTAACGCAGCTCCTTCTTCGTCGTACCTGGCCGCCGGTGGAGAGAGATCGTACATCGACAATTGCCAGAAAGTCGAGTAAAAAGCAGGGCTTTACAAAGCTTTACTTCACTCAAAGCGTGACTTCACCTCGCAGGACTTACCCAATCACATCAATCGCACTGCTCTTCGCGATCTTTCGCACATCGTCGAACAACGCTTCCAGTTCAGGTATCCAAGGACTCTACAAAATAGTGATAGATTCGGGTGACCAATTCAATAACAGGTGGTCTACGAACCTCTGCAGTGGGAGTGGCCATCTCCGGTTCGGCTTCCATCGCAGCATCCTCACTACCTTCAACTAATAACGGCTTTTGTTCAAAGGTATCCCGTGGTGTATTGGCACCGCTCGGTGACTCCATACGTGAGGCCGATGCCGATGGATCACGTTTGGCTGATAGACGAGCCTTCAGACGTTTCTCCGCTTCTTCGTTTGCGACACGTTCTTTCTCTTGCATGGACAACGCCGTTTTCTGGAACTTAGTCAGCATCCGGACAACTGCACCCAGTCGTAATTTTACCAAAAGAATATTGTTGAGCATCGGACGAATGATCTGCATGCAAATTGGAGCGGATATTCCGTACAAATCCCCTAGGTCGGCTAAAGGAGGAAGAACCTTCTTCGCGTAGTCTTCAGGGGACACGACAGCCGGAGAAGTAAGAAGCTCCAGGTACTGCAGCAGCACCCCATGAGTCTGAATTGGGGAAGCGACTTTGAGACCAAGATGCGAGCACGACATGACGCGCAACCTACGGTATCGAACAGGCTCGCGAGGGACTTGAGATGAGTGTCCGGAGCCTTAAAGACGCAGGACTGGCGCTGCTGCGCAACCTGAATAAGAAGAGGCAATGCCAAGGATGTCTCTAGTAGGGTCTTTCCCAGCCGCTGGGGACCTTTGAGTATTGCATCGCCAGGATCCAGACGAGCACCTCGAGTTGTGGAAGCAATTGCCTCAATGCGTAGT
The DNA here is from genome assembly GCA_038091355.1 of Phylloboletellus chloephorus. Taxonomy (NCBI): domain Eukaryota; kingdom Fungi; phylum Basidiomycota; class Agaricomycetes; order Boletales; family Boletaceae; genus Phylloboletellus; species Phylloboletellus chloephorus. The sequence continues at coordinate 4,529 of JBBPOI010000223.1, read as the reverse complement.
GCCGGACCACCAGCCATCGCAGCAATCTGCGAATCCGACATACTGGGGAGAGGTTCAATGCCAGCCATTTTCCAGATAACTTCGCGAAGGACCACTATCTCCGTTGTTTGGCCATTGTACAATTGATGGACAACGTATCTCAGTAGTGGTGACAAATCTGCGCTGTACCGACGAAAGAGCATGCCAGTGAACGACGCAAGACCTACTGCTGTCAATAAACACGTAACGAAGTGGCAACAAGACCTACTTTGCAGCCAGTCGGAGATATTAACTCCGTCGTCCTTCACCCGATTCTTGTAAGGATTTGAGAGTGCGTCAAGAATAATGTAGACCAAAACATCGAACCCCATGTTGGTCACATATCGAAGTGCCTGGATCACCACGTTCGCTAAATTATCATACGCCATGATCTGATTAACGGCGTTGGTGAAGAAAATACAAGGGTTGGAATGGGCCAATTTCGCCACCGTCCCAGACAGCGTGTCGATAGTCTGATGTGATAACCGCCGCAATATTCCTTTTGATTCCCGGTCGGCTTGCACTTGACGTATGCGAAGTTCTGGATGCGAGTTGTATGTGCTTGTCTTCCATTCCCCGTAAAGTTTCCACCGAGCTGTTGTTTCATACTGTCGAATGATGTTCCAGATCTCGACTGTGCAAACGGCGTTGCCACGAATGAGCGGAAGAGAAGGTAGGAAGTATACTCGTAAAAGTCTGAACCAGAACGCGCGAACGGGATTCGACCGGTCTGGGTCCCCAATAGGCTTCTTGGTGACAGGATCAAGAGGTGTCTGAAAAGAAGATGAATTTATTGAATAGCCATAGGAGTGATGGATTTACTGTGGTCATTAGTTGTGACCTCCCTAGTCGCGTTACTTTCGAAACAAATAACGGATCACGTGATACGTGAAGGCCGACAAAGCTCATGAGGGGTTCAATGATGTCAACCAGATCATCGTACGTTGTCGACAGCGGAACCCTCTCCGACCAGTCGGGGAAAAAGAATACGAACTCCGTCGTAGTTGTGCTAGGAGGTGTCGGTGCAACAAATGTCAGCTGTGGCTTGCGGGTTGGCGCAAGGATGCCGGTTGATCCATAACGAGCACGAGGCTGAGTGAAGCTGGGATTCCGCTCCTTTAAAACGAAAGTCATATCGTAAAGAGGTGCGATAGAATGCCTGAGAATGCGGAGCACCAAATCCGCCAGTTCGACGTGGGCGCCTACGAACCACGGAAATTTAGTCAAGATCGCAAAAGCTGGACGCAAGGCGCCAACGGCAAGCAAGGCGCCGACGAGAGCTGCCTTTTGATTCGGAGGGTTCAGATCTACGGGCTTTTTGACTTCCTCTCCAGGCTCTGAGCGCGGCTTTGAGCCGGAATTGGTCGACTCTAGGGGGGCTGCCATTGCTAGTTGACTGATCTTGGCGTCTGCAATCCGTTGCTGTACCTGGTCCAGATAATCCTTGTGGTACGAGTCCATATCTTCATCAGAAGGCGAAAGCTGAGCGTTTGGCATGAGTCATGTCCATACAACGCTGTAAAACCAACGCACATGTGGATATAACTCTTCGAGTGAAACAAATCCTTCGCGTATCAAGATAGCAGCCGTGAGGTACAAGTTTTTTGGCGACGGCTCATGGATGTCGGGGGCCTACGCACGATCAGGAAGGAAAGATAAGTAAAGATACAAGGTATACCTGATAATAAGCGAATTTGAAACCAAGGACTTGAGCAAGCACCCGCGACTCTAGGCCGCTTGGTTCTGAATCCAACCCTTTGTAGCTAAGAGATAACGCCTCGGCGATTTCCAGAACTTCATCAAGCGATTTCCCTTGATACTGGCCAGTAGAGGGGGCGGGCAGCATACGAACGCCAAGTTTGCCGGTCATAGAGCGCCTAATAGAACACCCCCACGGGGAGAATGACAGAAGGAAAAGGAAGAAAGTGTAGTGGGTCGTGATGTTGACGGTCAGAACATCCAGGATAATATCAAGGGCACGATTGGGATCGAGGTCGAAATATCCAATAAGGCCCATGATCTTGTCCCATACTATTCGAGAGCGGTCCTCTATGGATGCAGCACTCTCAACAGGTCGGGCATCCTGTGAAGAGTGCGAGGGACCCAGAGAGCTCATCAACTCCACGCATAGCTTGCTGTAACCTTCAGACTGCTCGCGGAGAAGGTTGAACTTATTCTGCTTATAACTGCAGGCCAACCACAAATGTCAACCTTTACAACATACCGTGCGTGGTGTACTTACAATAGACCAGTTCTCGTTCTTATCTCCTTCTTGTCGAACGACGACCTGTCCAATACAAGCCCAATATTGGCGAGGAGGCTCAGATCGAGGCGCTCTCGGCATACAGCTACATCGACAATTCCAGCGAGCTGGGTGATGAACAGTCTCGGCATACTTGCAACTCCAATAACTCATGATGCTCACCAAGAGTCTTTTGACAACATCAACAAGGAGTTCTTTGTCTTGCTCAGCTGTCTGCTTTATTTCAGCGGCTTTAGGCAAGTCATTGGACTCCGCCGACTGGTCTGACGCTACCATGATGGCCTTGGCATCGGTCACAAGTTCATCTAACTGCGCGTCGAGGGACCAGAAGATATCAACGAGAAGTTCCCCGAATAGAGTGTCATATTGTATATGCCCAGACCGGGCAGATGATGAGGGCAAGGACACCGTGACTGACTGGACGAACGCGACAAAGCTTTGTGGAGTTAGAAGGCTACTCGGACCCCAAGTCCTCAAAGCAGAAAGTAGCAGGGTATGATATGCAGTGGTGAGTGCTTCAACACTAGCGGGGTCCGTAGAGTTCAAATGAGCTGGAAGAAGGAAATTTCGACTGCAGACGGGTTCGGATGCAACGCCACATAGAAGAAGATCTGACATACCATTCGGTCTCCCCACCCTTGGACCACTTCTCTAAAGAATTGTTAACCCTGTCAACGACATTCATGGCCGCGAAGTGAGAAGGTTGAGGACAATGAGCACGAGCGCAGTGCAGCAGCTTACTGCACACTTGCTCAGGCGCTGGCACAAGAATAGTCATTGTTGACTTTTGTTGACGTCTGTTATCTAAGCCTTGCATTCCAAACAGGAAAATATATGGCGCTCGAGATCAACAGCGGAATGCATAGACGTCGAAACCCAGCACCCTGTACAGCCCAGAAGCTGTAGGCAGCAAATAAATACCATCATGTCGGAGATTTCATATTTCCACTTTAACGAGACGCTAATAGCATCCATGCATTGCAAGTAGTCAGTGTGACATCCGGTATTGGTAAGTTCGCAGGGTCATTGGTGGAAAACGTCTGACAAACTCGCGTCAGGTTCGTCCACTGGGGCGTGACCAGTGCTTTCGTTGGGTGATCCACGCAAGGTCCAGTGACCATAGCACCTCGCCCTGAGTCTGCATCTGCACGACCACCGTCAAACATCACCGACTTCCAGGCTTCATTCATGCTTTGCCTGGACTGCAGAGAAGCGACTGGTTACTACACTGTATACTGTCTTTAAAACATTCAAGATCGGTCGACTCACTACTATCCACCTTTTGAACTCCTCAAGCTTGCATACTCATGGCTTTCCCATAATTACCAGATGTCAGCAGAAAATATTGTTGATATTCCAGATTGTTGGAACACGAGCATTTGGCCACTAGGCCAAACATGAACAAGCTACTCTCAGCCGAGTTTAGCCAAGTAGTACCAATGATGCAGCTAGACACTAATCAATAAGATTACTCTAGCTATTGAATAGTCTAGTATTTAAGGTGAGCTGTACATTAGGGGATAGTAGTTCCAAGCCTACTCTTCATCCCCCATCTTGTCTGAGGTCCTTGTTGAAGCAGGCTAGGATGCGAGGGAAAGTGATGGCTTGTTAGAAACACAAAGCTTGAGCTGCTGTGCACTCGCTTTTTTGCCCCTGTCTTGTGGATAATATTGTATTCAGTTGTATTTATAAAGTTGAGCTGCTGAGCGCTCCTTCAGTAAATATTCATTTTCAAATCATGTGACCATGGGAACATGCACATGACCATGGGAATTATCTATACCATCACCCTTTCACCTCTTCACACCTTTACATTATCACACTTTCACATATTTCACCATTTCACATAATCACATTAAACCTTGTAGCAATAGATAACAATTATAGCAAGCGAATAGCAATATTTGCTCTTATCATAGGTAGTATTAGTAATATGCTGTACAGTGCACACAGACCATGTAGCTAAAGTATATAAGAGTGAATGAAAGCGTCCCAAGAACTCTAGTCAAGTTCTTATGGGTTAACGCCTACAGCTTGGTTTGATCCATTGTTTTACTTCGTTGAGGTTTAGTGTGAGCATCCAGGGCCATTCTTTGGCTTTAGGATTGCCACATAGCTTATCTGGTATGACTTGTGTTATAAACGCGTTACTTTTCCTATATGGGCAAACGCCCCTACAGTAAAGAATTGGACTTGGCCAGGATCGAACGCTCGACCTGGCATAATACTTAGCTATTACATAATCATG
>JBBPOI010000222.1:0-20296 GCA_038091355.1 Phylloboletellus chloephorus | reverse complement strand
TGGTCTAGAACCTGGGCTAAGGGTTCTATGAATAAGAATATTAGTAAGCCCAAATGTGACATGTAGTCACATCACGTGACTGTGACATCACGTGACTTTGAAGAAAGGATCATATGACCTAGTCTTGATCACATGTCCTAGACGAAAGACTAAATAATAAAGTGAAGGAACCATGTGACCATGGGAATACCCACATGGCTCCAAGAGAAATGCTAAGTAATAATACAACGAGTGAGCGTTCTACTGCACTCGTATGTGAGATATAAAATATCTAAAAATATAGGAAAAGTCCTGCAAGACAAAGGGAAGAACGAGCTTAGTCACGGCTCGTTCCCTGTGTTCGTAACACTGATGGAGAGGAAGGAAGGGCAGCAGGTGGCAGGCGGTGGCAAACAGTGCGCACAATGGGCGAGCATGCTGACGGAAGGGGGAAGGATGTGGGAGACAATGGTGAACACCACATGCAGACGTAGGAGGAGCACGAGAGAGGGATAATGGTAAGAAGTGGCAGGGGTTATGTGAGTTCAAGGCGACGTAATCCGGTAAAGCCCGACACACCTTAGCAAGTAGTTCCTGGGGGCTTGTGGGTGCATGTGATGTCAGAGTGTTCAGACTTTGTTGATGTGTGTGGTATAAGGGGTAATGTACATAGCATAAGGGGTAGGAAAAGTAACAACAGTCACAACACCTGTAGGAAAAGTAACAACGGTCACAACACCCCAAAAGTACAAAACATTGTAACAGTTTTGCTTGTCACTGTATTTCTATCCATTCATAGATTCTGTCAATGAGTGTCCAGGGCCATTATTTGGTTATAGGTCCATCACATTCTGGCCAGTCTCTCCAATTTCCTTTAGGGTCAAGCTTATCATACCCTTCATTTTTTCCACCCTCCTACTGACCCAAATGAATTAGTCCACTAGGGAAGGTAGGGAGATCCCCCAACACCAGGCACAACTTTTTCTGGAAAAGCTGTGGTGGTGTGGCGTGAACAGACTGCCAGCCAGCATCAACTGGGCCAGGGGGGGAGGAATGATTGACATGACTGGTCATTGTCGATACTGCCAGTGCTTGCCGTTCGGCGCTCTCACAACTCCGATTGCGCAGAGACTGTCGCGGGTGTTCAGTCGAGGCTCGAACCGGAAAAACCCCCTTGGCATTTCGTTTCACATACACATGCGTACATACGTATTGGCATCTGAGACACTATTGCTGAAACACTAAGATGCACAAGGTCGCACATATATATATATGCAGGTATCCAACTCTGCAAGGCATCAAGAATACAAAGACGCACCTGCACGAGCATCCAACTCGCATCCGTCACACAATCGGGAGCAAGTGCCACGGTTGAATTGATTTCAAGGACGGTAGGAATGAAGAATGGGATCAACGTGGATCGACGAAAATGTGAAGCTATACTGCACACAATTATATAAAACAAGGTATCAAGCGCGGCAACCATGAAAGGAGTGACAAGGAGTGGGAAGAGCGTCAGCCAGTACCAGGCCATGGCGTGCCGCAAAAATGGGTTCAAAGCAATGACGAACTGTGTGGCAAGAAATGCATAAGAAAAAATAACATACGTACTCAACAGCATCAAGAACGAGGTAGATGCGTACAGGATGTCGATATATAAACCGAGGTGTTGACAACATGTGATAGATCTATTGAAGTAGGATCTGAGTTGGCGGGTAGGGGAAGGCCGTTACGCTGATAGCATCTTCGCCATCGTCTCCGGTCACACGAGAGTACAGGGACGACTGAACAGAAACGATCCTTTGACCATCCCGTTCACTCTCCGATGAGACCTGGAGAGCTGCAATCAATGACTGGATTGCAGGCGCAGGAGCTGTGTCTGAGTCGGCGAAAGGATTGCTGGTTGTACCAGGAAGTACAGTACGCTTGTTCGGCTGGTCTCGGGCACCGAAAAAAGGATTTTGACCTCTCGTGCTCTTGACAGAAACTGCGCTGTCTGCAAAGGGATTCCGAAGATCTCCAGCCTCGGAGGCTCCCGAGCCATAGACGTGGTGCACCTCTGCACTCTCCCAGCGATGGAGAGAAGACGCTGTGGCAGGGGGAGTCGCCTTCGCCTTAGTCATCATATTGGGTGACATAGCGCCGGTTAAGCGTGATTGAAGCGACAGGAACGAGTCTCCACTAGCAGAGTCCCCGCCCCAAGAAACAGGCGGCTCCATCTCCCCGCCACGGCCCGTGAGATGCAGGGCGGGCGGAGGTTTGGCAACCTGCCCGTCCAGGGGTGTGATGGTACCTTGTGACGCCATCTCGGCAGCCAAACTGGGATGATACTGGGCAAAATGTTGCATGGTACCGACTGAAGTGCGGTTGTGTCCCTCTGATGATTTCTCTCCCGAAGCATTGCTCGGGGTGCGATGGAACATTGCGCCCAGCGGTCCAGACGTAGGACGCTGCCTCATCGGATGGAGTTGGCCGTTCGGTCCATCTCCATCGCCTTCCACGCGTTTCCAGGGTTCCTGGTGAGAACGCTGCCGCGAAGAATTATTAGCTGCGTTACGGGACTTGGAGCGTGGAGTGGATCGTTTTTGGCGTTTGGAGCAATAGAATGCGAGTAGAACGGCAAGAACGAGGGCGACGAATGCAGCGACGCAGGCTCCGATCACGGTTCCCATCGGAATTTGATCGTCGGACGAGTTGGTGGACGAAGTTGGGCTGGCAGAGGGTGTAGACAAATAATAAACCGCAGAGGTAGTGGGGCTGAGGAGTGGTATGCCTGACGGAGTGGTGTTGGAATCACCGACCGCCGCTGTGTTTTGCGCGAGCGAGGACGCAGTAGGCGTAGGGTTGCTCTCTACAATGGAGCCAGAAAGCGGGAGAGCTGTGTCCTGCCGCTTTCGCAGTAGCTTGCGGTTTTGCACCGACATGGCAAGCTATGTAACCAGCTGCGGCTCTAGAGACGGGGTGGTGCAACGACTGGTGTGGAAAAGAGTGAGTTGCGGGGGTTCCCCTCGCAGAAGGGATCAGAGCCGCGGGTGCGACGGGAGAACAGTGTGGAACTTGGATGGTTGCTGTTTGGTTCCGTCAGTTCTCGTGCTAGAGGATTTGGTCGTTTGCTTGCCTGAGGTAGTACACGGCACCGACGGGCAGAGCGCACGCAGGGCGTGGTCGTGGGGGGGACTGGTACGTTGTTGCGATGTTGTCTCCCGCCAGCACAACACTAATTTTATTTGTGTTTCCAGTTGGGTCCGCCGTGTGAACAACATCCGGCTTTCCGGCGTCGCTACAAACGTGCTGTCTAAACGAGTTGTCCATCATGAGAGGGCGGGATATCACTTCCTGACAGCCCACTGGACGTGCAAGGGTAATGCATTGAAGCTCCAAATCTATTGAGTCTGCCAGACTGACAAGGAGAAGGCAGGACTCAGTTATGCTGGGAATATTTTCACTCGTCCCCAGTCCCTTACATATTCAATGGCAACCGGCAAAAAAAGGACGGAAGGCCACGAACTCTACACCCGGTCCCGCTGTACCAGGATAATGCTGTAATGGCTGCTTTTGAGATTCTGTCAACCCGCCAGACTCCAGCAAGGCCCGACTGCAGCCATCAAGGTCTTGCTTGCTGGACAATGATGGCTCCGGAACCCCATCTGATTCTGGAAATGAAGATGATGATGGCCAAACAATGAGCATGATCAGCAGGCGAGGAAAATGACACCAATGTGAGACATGATCTGTTGTCTATCAAACAATCCAAATTGATTCTTTAGAGGCTCAATATCAGGATCAGAATGCACTGTGCCCAAGGATGTACACATCTCCTCCCTCGCACATAGAAAGCTTTGGTGAACTCGCACACCTTTCAAAGCCTGACCTATTGCTTGCGCAGGTATACCTCCTTGCAAGCTATGCAATTCAGGCTGAGGTCTGGACAAGACCTGTAACGGTCAAGTCGAGGACCATGGTGCAGTTAGATATTGATGTCATTCGACTGATGTGATCGACAGATTCTATACATCCATGGCACATCTGGTCCGTCACACTCTTTCCTTGAGTCATACGCTCGTTCGTCCGCAAAAACAACGCTTTTCGTGGTAGAGAAGGGGGCAGTGAATATATGTTGAGCCCTGCTTGCAGTTGAGCTGAGTTCGAGTCGATAATGCAACTTTCATGAACGGGCAACTCCGCTGGAAGTTACACTGATACCACACATCATCAAGGTACAATACAAATGTCACCGGGACGGTCCTATTTACAGCTCAGCACCGCTTACTCGACCATGTGCGTCAGGTCCTCGTATTCCGGAAACAGAGTGCTCGTCATTTCCTTCACGAACGATCTCAACGTCGCGCTCTGCAAGACCATGCCAGCAAAGTATGGATTCCCCTCCGTCGACAGGATGTTGGCAAGGAAGCCATACACCGTCAGGTCGATGCGCGACGGACGCTCGCCACCGTGAAAGTACCGGCGTCCAGCAAACTTGACCTCGAGCGCTTCGAACGCCTCCTTCTGCAGGCGCTGCACCTCCTCCGGCGAATGTCTCCCGATCCCCGCAGAATACAAAGCGCCTAAGATGTTTCTCTTGACATGCCACGACAACAACGACCGCACAGGCCACGACAAATCGCCGAACGTCTCCTGCGTCGTGACCACGTAGTTTTCGCGGACGAGCCATCGGTCGTAGACGATGGCGATGTACAGCACTTCCTCGACGTAAGCTTGGAACGCCCTCGACTCGGCTCTCTGGGCGCTAGTCAGGCCCGCCAGCTCGTCGGGGTCTTTGACGAGGTCGTGCTCGACCAGGTACTGGATGATGAAGTGCGAATCGGGTACCGTCACGGTGCGCCCGTCGTGGGTGATCTCCGTGACGGGGACCTTGCCCTTCGGAGCGTTGAAGGGATATATTTCGCGGTGCTCGTACGAGATTTGGCTGTACCTGAGGAACGTCTCTAGTTTCTGGCAGAACCCAGAGGGGCTTGGCCGATTCGACTTCTTTGGCACGCCCAAGAGCACGACGTGGGGAGGACTAGTCATGACCCTGTTTCACGGAACGTTGGGTCGTGTCAAACGCGACGGTTGTCAGTTGGAACAGCGAGGACTCACAGCTGGCCTGCTTCAGGTGGTTGGAGTCTGTCGTCGCGAGGAATTGTTTGCACAATCAGTGTGTTTTATGAGCTTGGCTTGGCTTCCGCAGTCAACTACGGCGGCATAACTGTTAGGCTTGGTTGGTCGAATAAAGAAAGAACAACCACGATGAGTCCACCCATCACCGTGCTCTACTTTGCGGCCGCATCCACAGCGACAGGTCTCTACGAGCAGTCCGTCGCGCTGCCCACCTCCGAACCCTTCCCCCTCGCATCCCTCGCCGCACACCTCGTCGCCCTCCATCCCAACACGGGCTTGGACAAGGTCCTTGAGGTCAGCCAGTGGAGCGTGAATGCAGAGATGGTGACCGACGTGGGACCGGTGTTGTTGCATGGCGGAGAGGAAGTCGCTGTGATCTGTCCCGTGTCGGGGGGCTGAGCCATCATATCCTCACAGTGCAGTCGACAGTTTCGCAGATCTATCACTTCCCATACCACATACATGTTCTATCGCTACAAGGAAACCACCGCGAGCTTGAACGAAGCCAATCCACCGAGAGGAGAGTGAAAACATGAGTGATCACGCTGTCTGTCACCTGGCGCAGCGATGCCCTACGACTTGCCCACATCGCTTCGTATACCAAGCAGATTACATCCATGAGCTTGTGAGATTGGTGTGACTGCCGACTGCACTGTACGGGATAGTATACCATTCGAGAGCAGCCGGTAATCAATTGACGACGTCCCACAGCTAGAGTCACGCACGCGGAGGTATGTAGGTGTATGCGATGGGAGGATGCTATCTTCTCATCGTTCTTTGGCCGTGTCAGTGCGAAAGAAACGCGCATCGACGTTCCATACAAGTAAGCGAGTGGTCGGGTGTCCAGACTGGCTAGCTTCCAAAGCGAGAAACAAACGAACACTGCGTCAATATATATAGATAGATAGGACTCTGCGCTCGACTGACCGCGTCCGGTCCCAAAGCCCTCGGAGATCCACTATCGCTTTTGCAGCATCTCTTGCTCCAGCTGCGCCAAGAAGGCGTCGGCGTCCGTACATCCACCCTCGGTGGAGCGCGAATCCAAAGTTTCAGGCGTACGCAACGTGGACGCACCGGCCTGCTTTTCAAGCGCACCAACCGGATCGCCAGACACGAAGGTCACAGGAGGAGTGGCTGAACTCGAACAAGAAGACCCTGCCGTCATCCCCCGTTCCTCCGGTCTCGCCTTCCTGCGCTTCGCCTCCAGCAACGCCCGCCGATCTTCGATCTCTCGCTTGCGTTTCTCCAGCGCTCGACTTCTGGACGACGACGCCGCCGACCCGCCGCCCTCCTCGCGCATCCCTTCGACTTCGCCCGGTCGCACGTCCAACGCCCCTAGGTCCTCTCGCGTCTTCTTCGTCTCTTCGCGCGCCGTTCTCAGCTCATCCATTTGTTGCTTTCTCGTCTCCTCGTCTGCGGAGAATTGGTAGAACGCAGCGCCCTTTGCGCGCACTTCCTTCGATGCGTCGTAGTGCGAAGAGAGAGGGTTATCCGCCTCTGCGAGCTCTTCTTGCACAGCCCTCACTCGTTCAGCGGAGGGTTCGTAGACCGGGAAGAAGTTGACGGGATTGCCTAACAAAGAAAGAAAGACAGAAAAAAGGGTCAGCGATGTGGTAAAGGTCGGTTCTACTCATCATACGCACGAATGATGTCCCTGTAACGAATCGTTCGCGTGAAGACGATTCGTTTCACGAAGAAAACCTGGATGACTTACGCTTCGTCGACGTCCTCTTCCTCGTCTTGCGATCTGGGCAGAAGATGGCGTGGTACCTCCGATCGTCTGCTAGTTCTCAGCCGCCCAAACTCGTCTTCATATTCGATGATAGGATCGTCCTACGTCCCAAATGAATACATACCGCCGCGCGGGAAAAAGACGGGGGAGAAAACACACCTCTTCTTCGACCGGTTTGGTAGCCACAGTCAGTGACTCGTCCACATCATCGCTATCCGACTCGTAGTGATCGATGCCTTTCAAATCAAACTACCAAATAAAACACACAACACCAAAATCCACGTCAGACACACGCGCACCGCCCGAAAGAGAGAGAGAGAAATAAATAATAAGTAAATAAAAAAAAGTTGCCATTGAACGGGACGGGCTCACATCGACCAACAATGCCTCGTACTGCTTCTCGTTCAGACCGCCCGACTTTCCCCTGCGCAGTTTGTCGTACACCTTCGCCTTGCGCTCCAACGCCGCCCGTGCAGAATCGACAGTGACCTTGCTGACCGCTTCCAGCTCGACGTCGCGCGCAGCTCGGTGATCCACGCCCTTGTTCGACCGCGCCCATACTGTGGGCTTCTGGATAGACGGTCGGATGTCAAGGAGACGATGGGCGAGATGGGGTGGTGCGTACTTTATCTGGTCGAGTCCTGCCTGGAACATACTTGGAACCATCCGTAGCCTTGCTCCTCTCGAACTGGTCTGATTTCTTTGCTAATTCTGCTTTGAGATCGAAAAAGGACGTTACACTGACTCCTGCGGCTTTCGCCTTGTTAGTGGGAGGCATAAGAGGTTCGTTCTGGGTATCCTTTGCGACCAATGTGTGCGTGTGCAACAGTTACTTTCGAGTCACGTGACACACACCCTGTGCTATTTTACATCGTACGGCTCTCATTACAACCACTGAAATGAGTCGCTCTGGGACACAAAAGTATATTGCTCTACGATGGCCTCGCAAACCTTCAGGATCCGAATTAGAGCCCACATTATCGCGAAGAAACAGAAACGTACGTTGCATCGATCTGTTTCACTTGAGGGAGACACAACATTATCTTCCGCCGGTAATTCGCACCTTCAGATTGTTGGCAAGGGTTGCCTTCCAGATACATGGTCTCCAGCGAGGCCGCGCGTTTCAGTTGTGGCTCGAGCGCGCGGAGATCGGGAATCTTGTTGTGGTTTAACTCGAGGAAAGAGTGGGCGTTCAGCCAGAAGGGTCGCTATATTTGGCAAAACATCCGTACCCAAAGTTCCTCCAACGAAGTCAAATGAGAGATGTTCTCTATCGTAGGGATGAAATTCGTGCCAAGGTCTAGCGTCTTGAGCTTTTTCTGAAGACAGAATGGGTTGAGCACCTCCTACGTCTTACCCGTGCCACTGACGTTATTCTCGAGGCCTTCTATTCTCTCAACTCCATTATGGCTGAGATAGAGCTCCTCGAGATTCTCCAAATTCTCGAGGTTCTCGATTGTGGTGATTCGATTCGACTGGAGAGATAGAATTCTAAGCTTCTTGAGATTGTCCAAGTTCTGTGACGTTGAAGAATCAGCATCATGAACGACGGCGGTCGTCGACGTTGAAATATACTTCGAGATGTGAAAGTTTGTTCTTTCCTAACCATAGCTCCTCGAGGTGTACGAGCGCGTCTAGCCCCTCTATCCGCTGCAGAGAAATGCGTCGACACGACGCACGATGAGGCATCATCCCCAACGTACCCTAATCCTGTTGCCTCCAAGTTCGAGACTCGTCAGCGACACACACGCCTCCAGCCCCGTGATTTTCGATATGCGATTCTGTACGAAATACACCGTCCGCAGAGACCGTAGACGGCCGAGCGCGTCCGGTATGCTTCGCAGCAGGTTGAACGAGAGATCCAGAGTGCTACCGTCCGCCCAGAACACGTCAGCGTTCTCTCGCTCTCACTCTTTGCACAACCCCAACGCCGACGCCTCACCTCAACGTGGACAGCTGATCCAGCGCGTCCCCGACGTCCTTGATCTTGTTGTCGTACAGGTCCAGCTCCGCAAGCTTCTGCAACGGACGGAACACCTCGGGATCGAGGAACGCGACGGCGTTCTGTCGGAGGCACAGGCGCCGCAGATGCCCCGCGAACCGCTGCAGTCGGAGCGGAGAGAGCGAGCTGATGCGTGCGTGCACGAGCTCGAGTTCCTGAGCGGCGATCTCAGGCTAACCCCGCGAGGGAGGCATGACACGCACGTCTGCATTGTCCGGAAAGTCTTGGAGGAAGTCCTCTTCGTTGTCCTCCACCTCTTCGTTGGCCGACTCATACTCTGAGCCGTCGTCGCCGTCGTCTGCAGAGGGTAATAGCACTCGTGCAGTCGGGCTGGCGTGCGATCAGCGAGGAAGTCGATTTGGCGGTCGATGTTCCTCACCGCTCGACCACGACAAGGTCCTCGTCCTCTGCACCACCAGCGTCTGAGCCTGACATGACGTTGTTTTGCTTCAAGTACTCGGGATTAGGTAACGCTTCTTGGTGGCTGTGGTACATTTTGGCTTCACTTTTGTAGACATTTTCGATAGTCGACAAAGATTAACCTATCTGATCGACGGGCAAAAAGACAGTGACACTAGCACCGTAAATCACAACTGTCTACTCGATATCGAACACCATCGCCCTGACCTCGATCGACTCTCTCTGCGGCGCATCCGCAGGACTGGTCTTGTCCGGGAACGCCGAGTGCGGCGTGAACCGCGCCTTCTCCACGTCCGAGTCGAAGCACTTGATGAGGGTCACTTCGTCCGGGGTCTGGTCAGACAAGTAATACCACTCGTGTGTGGCGTTGTACTTGAAGCTGTTCGTGTGACCCTCACGGTGGGGGTAAACGAGTCGCGTCGCGACCAAGTCCGTCTCGAGATCGATGGAGCGGTAGTCAGCGACCGCAAGGGGCGTGTGCGCCACGGGGTTCGCGATAGGCCTAAATGAGATCAGCAAGCATGCGATGGAAAGTGGACGTCGAGCCGACCTCCAGACGTTGATGATGCGGTAGCGTCCTTTCAAGAGCCTTTCCGCGTCATCCCCGAGCTGGCACTTGACACTCTGCTCTGCGGCGCTGGTCATCCCGTCCACATGGACGGCGTACTACGCAAACCAGAGGGTGAGAAATTTGCGACCAATCCAAACGCCACTCACCGCCGGGCCACACGTGGGAGGAGCCTTGGAAGGCGGCCTCTGCGCGTCAGTGCTCCTCCGGATGATGTGGTTAAAGATGATGACCCTCTTGGCGCCGGCGTGCTTCTTGAGGATCCCCTCGACCTCGGCATAGTAAACCGTCTGGATCTTCTCTTCGTCGACGAAATCTTTCTCGACGCTGGGGTACCTGACGAACTGGAAGCCGCTGACGTCGAGCTTCAGCGCATCTTCCCTGCCTCTAGCGTCGTGGATGACAGCAGGGCGGATGTCTGTAGCGAGGTTGCTCCTCTGCACGCCTGGGGGAGGCTCATCGGCGTAATAGTACGGGGACTGATTGTCTGTCGAAGCGCAATAGTTGAGGGTCGTTTGGACGTCGCGGGGAGCAAGCATCACGACGAGCGCTGCTCTTCTTGTTATCTCGCTATCATGGATTACCTTGTTTACCAAGGTCACAGGGGCCCCCCGTATGAGCCCGAAACAAAGTCCACCCGCTACCCGTCGTACACAAGACCTCTGCTGGCGCCATAGCGAGGGAGGATGTGAGGGTCCATATGCGGCCTTGACATCATCAACTGTAAGCCCGACACAATGGCGGGTTTATTAGACCTTCCACTAAGATAAAAATGATTTCTCGTATCGTGCTATCGTGAAAAAGGTCCGTTGAACACAGAACGAAAAGGCTGGCGGAGACGACGATAAATACTAAAAAGACAAACAACAATCGTGGATCGTGATGCAATGCAGGAGAAGCTATCAGAGCCAGACACTCCAATTCGTGAATGAGTAAAAGGAGAAGTTGAAGGAATCGTTCGCTGCGGGGAAAGTCGACGTACGCTCAACGCTGCATCGTGTATCTTTCATACTTTTTGTCCGAGGAGGCAGATGAAGGGGGCAGGTATCGCTCGTCTGCCTTCTCTCGCTCGAAAGACGAAAGAGGGGCAATCGAACTTCCTCCGGATGCCAGGACCGGGGTGGTTCCGTATGGGTAAGGTACCAACGGGGAGGCAGGGATGGCGGATTCGTCAGGTCCCCGGAATGTCCGCTGCGATGACTGATTGGACAATGGAGACGGCGTCGGATGGAAGGCGCTACCGGGGTGGAACTGCATCCTTCCCTCATTCCGGAGTCCATGAGAAGGTGCTGGGGGAGGATGCGAATAATGTACAAAGTTTAGTGCGCTTGATGGCGGTGAGGGTGAAGGCTCAGGGGCAATAGGGCTATGCTGAGAGTAAACGTCGCTTCCAGAAGCGGAACCGACGGACGACGTCGAGACGAATGAAGTGCTCTCGAATGTACTCCCCCCAGCCCCAGAGCCGGCAATAGCAATCGGCGAGGATCGGCTTAGGTTGGCCTCCTCCTTGGCAGCAATAACACTCGCCTTTTCCTTCTTTCGGCGTTGAGTCGTCGCCACGTGCCCTTCATTTTTCGCACGAGAGCGAGCATAACGGAGACCACAGCTAAGCCACAACACATGTGAGGTGGCAGTTCATGACACAATAAATGTGGAATATTACGAACGCGTTACAAAGCTCCTTTTTGCCGCTCGGACCTTTCCTCCATTCCGGGCTAGACGTTACCTTGCAGCTCGTGCACCGCAGGATGCCAACAGGTCGGTTGCTGCTTCTGGTACTGACCGATTCCCGTGTGGAACCCGGACTTACGCGGTTCCGTGGAGGGGGCACAACGTCCGGAGTGGAGATCGACACACCGGCATTCTCGGGGCGGTTCCTATCACCATAATCGACATCGGGACTCGGTGTATGCTGATAGCTGTGCTGGGGACCTTTTGTGTCTCCGTAATTTGGAGATTCTGATGGCCTGCCGGAGGGTTGTGTTCCATATGGTGTCTCACGGACCGAAGTGTTCAGTGCGTTTGTCGGGCTGCTGCTTGACGGCCACCGGTTGTAATTTGATAACGAAGATGAGTCAAGGTGAGTGGACCAAGACGGAGACGAGTAGGACGGTAGAGAACCAACGAAATGACCGTAAGCTGGGGAAGGCGTATTGACCGGAGGCAGCGTATAGGAGCTTTGTGAGACATCGTACGGATGTTGAACGTGATGTGATGCATAACTGTCTTGGGCACGATAAGGCGGATGAGACGATCCAGCGCTATTGCGGGGACCGTTCTGGATGGTATGACAGGCAAACATGATTGTGCCTACGTTGGGTGTAAGCAGCGCATGTGATGACGTTAAAGAAAGCACGAACCATGAGGTATGAAAACGCTCTCTACATCGCCGACTACTGTTGGCATCGTGCCAACAATCCTCCACCTTCTGGTGCAGCTAGTTTTCGCGCTGCTGTCGTGCGTGCATGTCTGCACGGCGGAGGCACGCTTGGCGAATTCCTTTGCGGAGGGTTTGTTGGAGTATTCATGGCTAGAGTCGGGGGGCCAGCTGAACAAGACCTTGTGGTCTTGGGTGCTGGAATTGGACAAGATCTGAAAGACTCTGGTGAGGACGCCAGGCTGAGGGCAATAGCAATGGAGCCTCTGGTCGAGGAGGGCCAGCTGTTCCGGACTCATTGCAGGGGTGCCACACCAGTTCGTCCAAGGGGTCTTGCGCTGTTCGTCGTTGTCTGCCGGCCCCAGGTCGACCACTGCATGGATGAAACACAAGACGAGCGCTTCGGCGGCCCAGCTAATTACGATGTCGACGGCCATGTAGTGACTGTCGAGGGCGATCTTGTCTGCGTCGCTCCACTGTGGAAGGGGGCCGGTGTAGCCGAGAAAACGGCGAACCCTGGAAAGGCGGCAGTATCTGACCCTGGAGGAAGGGTTAGGCGTGGGTGAGCTGATAGAGGGCAGGGCGACGAGCCTGGTGACTGTGCCATGCATCTTCCTTTGCTCGAGGGCCTCTGTGAGGTCGGCGCGGGCGCTGGCTTGCTCCTCGGGGTGGACAAAGTTGAGGAGAGACTTTCCGATGAGAAGGTGGGCCTGATCTTCGAGATGGCTGGCGAGGACAGGGTCGAGGTAAATGAACTGCAAGTCGGAGGACAGCAAGGACCAGTCTAGAAGTGCGGCAAGTTGAGATGATCGGAGGTGGATAATGGAGTGAATTGGATAAGGAAATGTGGGACCGAATTGGGGGACTTACAACAGCGGGTCTCGCCGATTTTTGGTAGGGAGTGGGGGATAAGATCGGGTGGATAGGGAGGGTAGGGTTGGAAGGAGGAAAGGGGGAAGTGGGATCTGGGGGTGTGGGAGTGGGAGAGGAGGGTCGGGGTGTCGGGGAGGGACTGCTGGACGACGCCTCGGTGGGGTGGGACGAGGAAGCTCATGGTGGGGGAGAGAGAGGGGGCGGCGAGGGAGAAGTGGCGTTGCCAGCGGGATGAGGTGCGTAGGACACTCTGGTTAAAATATTTGCGCTGAATAATTAGCCTCGCGCTGAGTTGGTGGCCACAGTCGCGCGGCAGCAGAGTCTCGCAGCCTGATGGATGATATTGACCATAAACGACATATAAGAGCCAAAACGAATTGAACTCAATCGCGGACAGATCGAAAGAAAATAAGTAAACGGCTTTAAACCCAGGCAGCCCGGCGAGCTGCCCGACACGTCGTCGGACGAGGGGGACGGTGCCGGAGAACGGTCCAGATCGAGATCCCCATGCCCCATATATTCCCTGCCGTCCGTGCGTCCACCGCGGCCGGCTGGCGGGTCCACTGCGAGCGGCAACGTTCGAGGAGTCGTTTCGTCATTTCCCTGACGGCATCTTTCTCCCCACTGTTTTTGCCCAAATTTCCCATTTTGGAGCTGTCCATATTCGCATGATAAAGCTCCCTCTCGGCGATCAGCATCCTCCACTCGTCTTGTGCCGAGCTCGGCTTGTCTCTCTGCGCCCGCTGAGATATGTGCACCGTCGAACGTTTCTGCTCGACCGCGATGGCTGTCGCGCGAGCCAATGGAGCACGTCCACGGACGCGTCAGAGTGTGCCAGCATGGCTGGTGAGCGGCAGCATTGGCAGCATGGAGAGAACGCCGCATCAGAAGGACTGAGTGACGTCCAATTTGATGGTGTCCGTGGGTGACATCATGCGACGTGCAGAAGCAGCACAAGGGGCAGCGGTGTCGTGACCCCCTGAGGGAGAGTCGTTGGCCTCTGCAGTAGCACTTGGACGTAATAGACGGTGATCACGATCACAGCGATCGATCGCAGCGATCGCAGTGAGCTTAATACCTCGGACGACGAGGGCCGCACCGACCCCCCCTTCCCCCCCACGTCGCCCGTCGCCCGTCACCCGTCACCCGTCACCCGTCGCACGCCCATTTGCATTTCGACGCCGCCGCCCTCCACCGAGCGCTTGCCTTTTTCGGACCCGCCACTCAGCTCCTCCACGTATAATGGCCCCGTTCGCGACTCTCGCCGCCTCCGTCACCCTCCGCGACATCCGCTCAGCAGCCGCCCCCCAGCACGACACCCCCGTCCTCGCCCTCGCCGCCGCCGCACAGGCCAGGGGCTACAAGGCCCTCTGTCTCCCCCTCACTACCGGCAGATGGCGCGACCGGTGGCAGAACATGTGCATCATGCCCTCCACAGCAGACGCAGGCAATGCGGAGGTCATAGCTGCTGAGAAGCAGGCCGAGGCCTGGAGAAAGTCCCCTTCGTTTTTACTTGACGAAGTCACCATATCAAGGCTCGGTGAGTCCCCCATCCCCCCAGCCCTGCCATCCACCACCCGAGATTTGACAGATGAGGCGGAGATCGTCGTGGCAATCGCATCCGACTGGCTCCAGCTGGATGCCGCTGACCACTGGCTTCGTCATGACTCTGGCATCGTGAGTTTTTCACCCTGTCTGACAGCGGTCGTCGTGCCTTTCGCATGTTGTCCACAAAAGGGGCACTCCCTCACCCACATGATTCGCTCTCAATTTTCCCTCTCCTCAGGCTCTGCAACAGGAGGTTGCGTACGCTTCCTATCTCAACATTCCTTCCATCATTTTGCCTCCCCCTCGAATTAGATCCCATGCCGCTTCATATGGTCGTATCGTAAATGAATGCCTCCGGAACGTCCCGTACATGCAGTTCTCTGTCCGACTTCCAATATATGATCCCGCGGTATTTCATTCCAAAGATTCGCCGCCCCACGGACGAGATCTGAGTTCCAATGGACCATCCACCGCCCAACCGTCCCCCAACAGAGCTAAATATCTCAAATCTTCAAAGGCCCCCGAGGGTGAACTCAATGCAACTTGGGAGATGTGGGATGTCATCCGTACCGTCTGCGATAACAACGTGCGCTTAACCCTAAGTGAGCAAAAACGCGATCCATTCCTTCTCGTTGTGCTCATGAGTCCCCAGCACTCGATCTCACACCGCCCCTCCCCGCAAACGCGGGTGTGTTGAATCGATGGGCCGCGGAACCTGTTCAATACATCTTTCTGCCCGCGTCCGCCTTTATCGCAAACGTGAAAGGCTACCCAGTCTTGCCAAAAGGCACCCAAGCGTTCATTCGGCAAAGCATGATCGTAAGCCCTACGATCGCCTTCTTTGACGTATTATTGACCGTCACAAATCCAGCATCATCCCACTTTCATCTTGTCCGATGTTGATGCTGGCTTGCACACCATGGGTGGTGAATCTGCATATGCACAATATGTGAAACATCTAGAAAAAAGCAGCCCCGTCGCTCAGGTTGCGAAGACGGAGGGATCTGTTGAACACTTTGCGCAGGGTTACCAAGATTACCTCCAAAATCCTTTACAGGTATGCCCCTGAATAGTGTAGGCTAGAGTGCACCTAGTAACGAGGTTGAGTGCACAGCCCCTAATGGATAACCTTCAATCAATCACATATCAAACATTCGAACAGGATCCTGTCAAGTACCACAACTATGAAGAGGTGAGGATTTTTGTCACAGTGATATCCGCGTATTCACCACGGTCGTAAAGGCCATCTACCGTGCCCTAGTGGACTGGCCTGAAAGGCAGCGCATGTACGTCTTCTGCCGCATGCCTGGTAATGTGACCTGACAGTACACAGCGTCATTTGTGTCGCTGGCGCTGGGCGTGGTCCCCTCGTTTCTCGAAGCCTCAAAGCTATCCAAAGGGCCGGGAGGGAAGCATTTGTCTACGCAATCGAAAAGAACCCCAATGCCTTCGTGACGTGCGTCCCACCTGCTTCTGGGTCTGAACCCCTTGTTCATTCGCTAGATCAGCCTTCAGGGGCGCAAGGCGAAAGAGTGGGGCTCTTCGGTGGAGCTGATAGCTGGTGACATGAGACGGGTCGAGGTACCGGAGCCCATCGATATGTTGGTCAGCGAGCTCTTGGGGTCGTTTGGAGATAATGAACTGAGCCCTGAGTGTTTGGACGGCGTGATGCGGTTTTTGAAGCGTAAGTACGTTCAGGGTTCTCTCCGCTGCTGTGGTGTGCTGATGGGCATGTTAGCTGATGGGATCTCAATACCGTCATCCTACACGGCGCATCTCGCACCTCTCTCTTCGTCGAAGCTATATAACGCGGCGAGGGAGACCAAGGATCTGAAGGGCGTGGAAACGCCGTACGTGGTGATGTTCCACAATGTCAATATCATCAGTGGTGGTGGTGGTGGTGGTGCCGGGAAACGATGCGGGCCAAAAATACAAGAATGCTGGGGATTTGAGCATCCGAGAAAAGACGTAACTGTTGATGAGAGAGGTCAGACATTGGTCACTCGAGCTCATGCATGCGGCTCACGGGGAAACAGGATTACCTCTCACGAACAGCCACAATGTTCGCTCTGCCAAACTGTGTTTCCATATCCCACACGCGGGTGTGATGCACGGGTTGGCTGGTTATTTCGAGGCCATACTGTACCGCGATGTAGGGCTGAGCATCCATCCTTCTCGCAAGGATCAGGTTTCAAAAGACATGTTTAGCTGGTTTCCGCTGTTCTTTCCCTTCCGGGTGTGCATCTTCTATCCATCGCCTGAAATGCAGTGATTGAGAACGTGTTTGTTTCAGGAGCCACTCTACCTACCTAGCAACTCGGAACTTGAGGTATCCATGTGGCGGGTCACGAACGACCGGCAGGTGTGGTACGAGTGGTATGCAGAGTCGTTTCTTCCGGTTGCGGGTGCGTTTATGCCTGTCGAGCGCTCTGAAGACACATTGGGATCCAACGGGCCATCCTTCTCGAGTACGTCGACACACGTCGCGGTCCCTAGCCCTACCGTCGACGCCGTCGACGTGTTCCCCCGGTCAGAGTCTCATGGTCGGGACAGCATGGAAGTGAAAGCACCCAGTGGCGCCGTGAAAATTGGCCAGACCGCGCTGCATAACCCCGGTGGTCGCAGCAGTTGGATTGGTCTGTGACACCAAAAATAACCCAATATTTAAATGGTGTAATTCTTGAATAAGTGTGAAGCGGCTGCCAAATGATTTCAAACTCCGAGCATATCCCCCCGCCGGCTCGGTTTCCAACGTGCATTCTTCTTTACCACTTTCTGCTTGCTCAGACTCTTGGAGAAACTCGCCCACTCGTTCAACGTTCAACAACACACAAATGAAGTTCTTCACTCTCGTTGCTGCCCTCGCCGCCGCTGTTCCCGCTGTCTTGGCACAGCTGACCATCAACACTCCGTACGTCTCTTGACCTCACGCGCTTTTTTTCGTCTTTTGATCACCGAAATAGTGCCAGCGTAGTTGAGTGTGGTAAGTCGCAGTCGCTGCTGCATGGTCTGAAGTGTCGTTGATGGCTGGCGTGCCCAGAACCGACCCAGTTCTCCTGGTCTGGTGGAACAGCTCCTTACTACTTGACCCTCGTGCCCGGTAAGCTGCTCTCGTTCTTTCATCCGCGCGGATTCCAAATTGGTTGTCAATTTTAGCTGGTCAGCCTTCGGCTCCTGCAGTAAGCTCGTGCACTCTGTTCCCTTGGGTTTTGGCTCACTGGTTGGAATGCTCCAGATCAAGCAGTTCCCCACTCAAACTGGCACATCTTACACCTGGACCGTCGACCTTCAGTCTGGTACCAGCGTGTATGTATATCTGCGGGCTTTTTGGTACTGCATTCACACTCATTGCTATGTGTAGCACAATTTCCCTGAAGGACAGCACCGGCGCGACTGCGTACTCTGACATCGTCACGATCAGTGCTGGAACGTCCACTAGTTGCGTCAACACTTCTGTCCAGGAAACTGGCGGTAGTGGTTCTGGTTCAGCTCCTTCTACTCCAAGCTCTGGCTCTACTAGCCCCGCAACCACTGCCGCTGGAAGCTCTCCGGCCGGAACCTCGGCTGCTGGATCCCCAGCCGGCTCTTCGGCCGCCCCCACGTCTACTACCACTGCGGGCAGCGCTGCGCAGAGCAACGCCGCCAGCAGTCTCAGCTTTTCCTCTGCCTTTGGCGTTGCCGGCATCATGGGCTTGGTTGGTGCTGCGCTCTTTTGAGCGTATGTTGACGCCTGGCGTTGTGACGATGCATGTACGGCCTGTTTTATTCTTCACTTATATACTACCAGTCCTTGCTGTGACGTGATTCTGTCTCTCTATCGATCACTGCATTGGTTTGTAACTAAAGCTAGTGGTACCCCCTAGTGACGTATAGAACACCCTTTAGATTTGTGTGTTTCATTTCGGCAGGACTGAACGGGTCTCACTCAATCCTGCAGAGTCAGATGAGTGTAGAACAAGATCCAAAACGAAAAAAGGATGTTGCCAGAGAGATGGCGGTTGCGAATGAGCGGAGCACGTGAAACTTTTTGTGGGTGGGGGGGTTGTTGCACTTTGCCGTTGCCTGCCGACCTTGCTTTGTGGATGACAGCAGCAACCCTGTCAGTCTATGATTCGATCTACAATGAATGATCTGCGTGCGTGTGCTGGTATAGCATGTCCGAGTGACACGTCGCCTTACGATTCCGGGTTCCAACATCGGTTCCGAAGCAGCAAAGAAAGACAACAAAAAAAGATGGCCTGGGCGCAATGTGTGAGATGGATCGGTCAGGTGCCGGTCCCGAACGTCGATGACGATGCCCCGCTCCCACACCCCCGTCGCATCTGCGAAATCAAATCAATCACATGATGATGCTTCGAGATTTCCTCCGTCTCATCACCACCTACCAGGTGTGTGTGTTTTTTTTTGTTGTTGTCGTTGTTGTTGCACAAACGCTTTTCACAACCTTGCCGCGTGGGAAAATTGCACTAAACACGCACCCCTCATCTTGGCCCCACTGTATCTCCTCAACCACACATCAAAATCAAAAGGAAAAACTACTGTTTGACACTGACAGGCCCTCTGAATCCATTCCACATTGACTGATCGAGAAAGAAAACAAGTTTCAAAATTTCAATTTTCTGACATTCAGTGATCTCTTCTGATAGCCTTGTTCAACATAATTTCTCCATCAGATATGCTGCTCAAAGCACAAAAGATGCTATATATTGAGTAGCAGGTAGTAGGCAGTCAACATTTGTCCCTAGTAGTTATGTGCAAAGTGACTTGAATGGTATCTAAGTTGTGACAATGAACAAAGTAGTGTTTTATCACTCAATTGTGGCAATCCTAAAGCCAAAGAATGGCCCTGGACGCTCACACTATACCTTAACGTAGAAAAGTCGACAACAGTCTCGAACCAAGCAGTAGGCATTTGTAAGGAATAGCTTCATGTGCTAAACCTAAACCTGCATGATGCCTATGACGCTCTTGTACTACTAGTACTTAGACTAATTACTCAATCCAAACTAGGGACATAGTCCCCACAGCCCTAAAGACATCGGGCGTCTTAGAATAATAAAGACCAGAAATGGACGGTGCCAGATGCTCTTTAATGTCCATCATCTGGGACGCCACTGTCAAGGTGATAGGGAACCGCTGCTTGTGTCTATGCGGGACCAGCAACATTATCCTTATTTATAGTGCTGGACGAGCGCATAAACTAGCATTGGGCAGGTGCTATACCTGTGGCCTTCAGGCGGCCATCACCCTTGTCTCCATACGTCTGGAGCCCAATGGACTGTTAGGGGAGTCACCCACTGTGCAAGGACCTAACCCTGGTCACCGGGGAGACTTATATGCATCATTGGGCAAAAACACCAAGTTGCAAAGCTAAGGGATCTACCCATAGCTCGTCCCTACTTATATACATCTCCAGGGTGGCAGTGTACTAGCCACCCTCTACCCTAGAGATGTTACGAACACAGGGAACGAGCCGTGACTAAGCTCGTTCTTCCCTTTGTCTTGCAGGACTTTTCCTGTATTTTTAGATATTTTATATCTTGCATACAAGTGCAGTAGAACGCTCACTCGTTGTATTATTACTTAGCATTTCTCTTGGAGCCATGTGGGTATTCCCACGGTCACATGGTTCCCTTACTTTATTATTTAGTCTTTCGTCTAGGACATGTGATCAAG
>JBBPOI010000221.1:0-20304 GCA_038091355.1 Phylloboletellus chloephorus | reverse complement strand
AATACCCACATGGCTCCAAGAGAAATGCTAAGTAATAATACAACGAGTGAGCGTTCTACTGCACTCGTATGCAAGATATAAAATATCTAAAAATACAGGAAAAGTCCTGCAAGACAAAGGGAAGAACACGCTTAGTCACGGCTCGTTCCCTGTGTTCGTAACAGGAGCTGCCTGTACATAATTTCCCATTCTTGATCTACGCAATATAAGTGTACCTTCTTGCAATCCTTCAGTCTGTATTGAAGTCCTTCGACCCTCGGACGCTCTCCAAGCTCCTTGATCTCGCACCAAGGCTCTTCAAGCCTTTGACCCTCGCACCAAGGCCTATCAAAGCCTTTGCCTTGATCCTTCTTTGCCGCTGTGCACTAGCGGACATCGGTCTCTTTGTGAGTATCGCCCATCTAGAGCCAGTCTTTCTGTGTCAAAGATAGCAAGAAACGCTTCGCGTAACACGCCCCGCACAAGCCATCGAGGCATGAGAAAGCCATAGAGGCATAAGAAAGCCAAAGATGTGCCAGGCAATCTGGTGCAGGACTGGTCGTGACCATAGAGGTTCTGGTTAGACACATAAAATAAAGAGAAAATGGGAGAACTACGGTTCCATGGAGGCCGGCTAGGCTCGATCAATTAGCTTTGTGTAATGAAGGATCAAATCTCAATAAACTTCCTAATTTAGTGCTATGCCAGCATTACCCAACCCTAAATATGGGTTATGATTGTCAAAAATATCCATGTGTTATGGCCTATGGGTTATAATGACAAAATTCCTGTGAACCAACTCGGGGGATCCAAAAATGTATGGCCTATGAGGGAGTATGGGTTATACCTGGTATGTGTTAGGAGGGAGTCGACTGTATAAATAAGTGTGAATAAGGAACACTCTATTTTCCTGATGAACCTTGTAACTGCGGACACCAGGTAGTTCACAGAGTCCCACACTCCCCTACACCAGGGTGTGCATACATGCCTTTTTCCTCGGACCGGGGCTCTGGTAAAGAGACCCCACCTTAGCGTACTATGTAGGACTAGATGTGTCAATCGCTACATGAAAAAATCGCTTGTCCAAAAAAAAAGAAAACAAGACATAGACATTATACAAGACGATGCATACGCATACGATCAACGATACAGTGCTGAGAACACATCGTCTGAATCGTAACCAAGGCACTGAACAAGTTGTAGTAAGGTATACTGAACAACACTCAGAACTGGGTCGGGTTGCTCAGCGAGCACTCACCTGTACATGCACCAACATTCCAGAGACACATTGTTCACACATTCCGTAGCCCTCGCAAGGTCCCGACAAGCAACAAACAGGCGATCAAGCCGACAGACCAAAAGGCCGCGCCGATAAACCTCCACCTGGCTCTTGACGTCGCTGCTTCAACGGAATAGGGTGAACGTGGATCATAGTACGGCAACAATCCAAGGGTTGGCTGCGACTGCATAAGTGGAGTCGGCCCAAACGATGACGGGGGTGTAAACTGGGGCCCAGAACCCGAGCTGAACAGAGACAGCGCCCTGTTAGGGTAGTGGCCGGGTATCGTGTTTGTTGGCGAGTGTTGGGATGACGGTGGGCCCTGCTGGTCGGGTACATGAATCGAGTATTCAGGAGGTGGGGTGTCGGGGTTTGCGCTGTACTGCGACACTGGGGACTGTATATGCGACGACATCAGTGAATACGTCGTCACGAGAAGTTGGGACGGACGTTGACACCGGGATTTCAGGTACAGACTTGTTAGGGTACAGCTACTACCCCTAGGAGCGTGCCGCAACCATTACCACTGATGCTGCTACAGGCATCTCAATAGCAGCAGGGTGCGGTTGGGCAAATGCATCGACCATACATTATCCTTTGATTTACTGAACAACCCACACCACGCAGAGTATGGAATTCTGGAAGACTAGAAAAAATAGTGTGGCATAGACCGGAAAAGGGGAGAATGAAAATACGATGGATATACATCCAATGCTCGGACGAATGTTGTCATCCAAATCATCTAGTGGGTTGACCACCCCCAGGTTTGTTATCCGACAATGGAATACTGCCATGATCAGCGTGAGGATGGCGTAGGTGCCAAGCAACTCCTCGAGAGGAGAGGGATTCCTGTGATGATTCTGAGACCAAATACCGGTATTCCTCAGGATTAAGCGAAGATGACCCAGCAGCCTGCAACAGCTCTGGGAAGGAGGGGTTGGAAAGAGCCGATCCTGATGGTCATTCAGCCATCATAGGATTTAGGGGGGGCAAAATAGAGGGAATTATAGCCAAGTTTGACTTGGCATTCCAAGGTAAGCTAGTCCTTTGGTGGGAAAAAGATGCTGTAAAGCCATGGGACGAGGATGGTGGCGTTGTTGGGATGAACTTGTATCGGTTATCGCCTGGAATGGATAAGGGGGATAACTACTTTCAGGGTGTGGCGAGTAATGGGGTTGAAAAGACTGAGTACGCGGTATGGCAAACTGCCACACAGGAACTGAATGCAGGGACATGGTGCACTGTAGTTGTTCACCCGGAACGTGGCTCCCGTGACAAGAAGTAGTGTAACTCATGTGCCAGAGAGTATGGCCGTGCTCGGGCGACACACGACCGCCCTGAACAGGAAGTACACGATGGAGGACAGGCGGAAGCAACCGATATTCCGACGCAGTACGTCGCATACCCAATTGCTTAGATTGGCTCCTTGGAAGCAACGTCGCACCTGAGCGTATCGAGTTCCGCGGCGGCAGCGTTTGTACGGTGGTCGGGTCCAGAGTGTGATTCATCAACGGATGATGGACGGCCTGGCGTGTAGGTGCACTGGGCCCAGATGTCAGCTCTGTCGTATATGAGTGAATGGATAATGGAGAGGAAGGGGAAGAGCTGTGATGTCGACTCGACTCAGAACCTCCATCCTCTCCCTCATCTAATTCCGCGACCACCACTTCGAACTGCACAGGTGAAGTTAACACTGGTCCCACTTCCAACATTTCATCGGCACTGAATACGCATGTGGAGAAGGGGCTAGGGCCAAGAGCAATACGATAATCAGACCACCGTTGTCCCCATATCGGGAGCTTGGAGGGTTAGTGTTAGCCTGCCAACGTAACCAAGATATGCAATGGCTTACACGCTCCGGCGGGACGTCTCGTAGCTCATTGCCGATTACTCTCCCATGTATCATGAAGATGATAGATGTCTGATGTGCGAGGGAGGCGTGCTGTGTCCCTGTGATCAACAGCAAGGTCGAACATCTGCAAGAGATTATAAAGGCGAGTGAGGTAGCACAACGTGTTGGCTACCATCGGGGAGAGTATGAACAGCCTCGGGATGCACCTCTCTACGTTATTTCCATCTGCATGTTGAGAATAGAACTTTCCTCGACACAGAAAAACGTGACTGTCGATGCCACATCGACGGAATATCGTGCGCTCGGTAATAGCAGGTAAAGAAGTGACTTCGCGCGCGCATCATTGCAATGCCAGGACACATACTAATAGAAAACGGCTTCTATGAGCACCTCTCAGGTTGGTGGGCGCACCTCGTCCGAAATCCGAGGGGCCATATGGAGGAAGCCTCGAGGCAGCCTTGCGTTTCGTGGTAAGGAGCGATCTTGAACGTCCACCGTTCCTTGACTGCGCGGAACTGCCTTCAATGATCACATACCAGGCACTGCTAGGTCATGAGGCAACGACGAAGTATTCGTAGATTTCCGGAAACAAAGAAATCATGGAACGAGAGCGACGCAACGCCAATGCAGACACAGATCGAAGGCTCGTCCATTCAACCTTGCCCGGCGCCGGAGTCCCCGGCCTGTTGCAGATCCTGTGGAATGGTTGCAGTTCACAGCAACTTGGCAGTTAACGCAGAAAGGTGACTCGGACCGCCCTGCTGGCCATGAAATAGATAGTCTATATGCAATCCAGTAGCAGTGATGCGGCTAATATACAGTGGATATCTCGGAACGCGGTAATGTCTATTGGCTAATGTGCCTTTCCTCGCAGGTCTCGGACTGAGAAGATGAAGCGTCGGAGCTTCTGAAGTCTCCCTGTGGCTCGCGGCGCGCAACCAGACGTGATGCAGGTGGCTGCCTCCCCCTAATAGTCGAGTTACTTGTGGTAACGGATCCGGTGCGGGTCGTCGATTGGCATGCAGTTGCGACAGTGCGGCCGCGGGGTAGAGCACTCCTTGTCGGCAAGGGAGCTTCGCGTGTGTTGCCCGCCCTCCTTACAGGGGGCCGCACGGTGGTTTTGCGCTGCAAAGAATCCAACACTTTCTGCCTCTTGGCCTCAGCGCCACCGCCGTCGCTGACTTCACTTTCATCGTCTTCGCTTGTGCTTGACTGCAGACAATCCTGAAGCACGGGAGGTGGGACAAGTCTACCACGCAAGGTGGTATTTCGGGAGTAAGATGTAGTGTGAGCTTTTCCGTGAAAAGCTCGATGAGCGCGTTTTCGGCCTGCTAAAGACGAAGACTGAGTTGACTGAGAGTTGAACGACTCTGATGATGTCTTCATTCGCAAAGAGGATGCGGTATCGGCGGTTGTGAGAGAATTAGTCAAACTATCAACGGAAGAATATGCACTTGATGGTAGAGCCTCTGAGGATGGCAGGGTACGATGAGGGGTCCTCAATGTCGTGTCGAAGTCATCCTCGCTCAGACCTGCCTCGCTACCATTCATGCTGTCATCAAGATGGGTATCCTCATCTGGCTGTCGGAAATTATCTTCATGGCCATTAACCCCGGGTTGTATTCTGTTGCTGTTGCTTGAGCTGCATACGGAGCCGGCGTTACCCTCGTGCTGCCTCTCAAGCAACTCACCAAAACCCTGCTCAACCGGAATAGGAGGGTATGCGGAGTCGGAAACGCGATGACGGTCGCTGCAAGACGTCGTGCTGGTTACTGGGGTAGGAAGGGAGGCTGATGCAGGTAAGGGAGTAGGTGGGTATGCAGATGGGAATGCTGGGTATGTCCTCCACTCAGGTGAATGGTACTCAGCGGCGGTCCCAAGCAAGTCAGGCGTAGAGATGGGCACTTCCTGAGTCGATGGGAAGTCCCTGCCGTCGTAAGCAGAAGCAGGGGGATACCATATTTGGTGGCCGCTTCGTCTGGGCAAGATCTGAGAATATCGAGGAGGGTCGTGTGACAAACGATCGCTGTACGGTGGAAGGGATGTAGCAGAAGCAGATTTCGAGTGCCATTCCCGAGAAGCCCTCGAGCGAGCAGAATGGTTTACGGATGGACGACCATTCGAGCGCGGATTGTCAGAAACACTGCGGATGGATCCGGGGCGCTTAGTTTGCACGCCAGAAGTCTGCACAGCACCGCCGTGGCTAGCGAGGGTCGGAATACTGGAGTGGCTGCTTGAGCTAATGTGGGTACTCGAAACCGACCCGGCATAGTTTTCCGATGATTCTCTAGAGAGCCAAGAAGGAAACCAAGACGAAAAGAGCCAGGAAGGAAACCAGGACGAAAAGAGCATGTAATCCAGCGGAACTTGCATAAGAGCGAAAAAGAAGTCCCCTATATCGCGTGAGAGCTCCAACATTGGGTCCACGACTACAGTGTAAGGCTTGACGAGGGGAAGAAGCACGTGAAGAAACAACGGCTCTGCGCCCTAAAGCAAGGTCAACTGCGATAGGATACAATTCAAATCTCACGAACTTTGGCACGAGTGAGCAGGAGGAAAAGCAGAAACACAGATTTGATTTCGCCATAAAAGGGGAGGAAGATACCAACGACGCGGTCGAATGTTCTCTCATATGCTGCGTAGCAGCACTACAAAAAATAGATGAGACGTCAATCCCAGCCATCGATAGTGAGCGTTACCCAGATAACCCAAATGGCCAAGCAGCCCTTGAGATCCCTCTTCCGCTGGCTCAAGGCGCGGGTACTTGGTTGGCCACCGCGTCGTGCAGATGGAGGAGGTGGCTTCAGGGTCTTGAATGTGTCGTAGACATTCAAGAAAACGACAAAGAAGCGCAGAGCTGGAACGAAAAGGAGCATGTGGAAGACGGATTAGCAGAAATGGACATGCGACAAGCCAGACACGGAAGGGGAGTCGGAGGCTGGTACGCGCGAGGGATCAGAAACGCGTCTATCGATAAGTGCGAAGCAGACAGTGAACATCGTGTTGGTTTGAGTTACATAAGCCACGATGGCTGATTACATACGAATCACAAGCGGTGGCGACGTGGCCGCAACTACCAGCTCTGCCTGGTTTAGTGCTCGAATGCCCTTCGAATGCACACACAGACATTCAAGCGTGGACCTTGATCTGCCACGACCACCAGTAAGAAGAGCTGTGTCCTAGGCAATGGCGAGTGGTGCTGCAAGACAAAAATGCTTCCGCGCATGCAGGTCGAATTACCTCCGCAATGATGTAAGTAGCTCCGATCAAATATTTCGATCCCCGCTTGCTATAACATCCAAACGTTCGCCGCTGCCAACATGCCCAAAATACGGACTACAAGAACAAAGAAACCCCCTGAAGGTTTCGAAGACATCGAGGGTGTTGGTATCCCTGAATTCGAACGTTTGCAGACACTCATTCATTTTTCTGCAGGTTCTCGATGATTACGCGAAAAAGATGAGAGATGCTGAAAACGAGTCGCACGAGGGTAAGCGCAAAGCCGAGTCGCTGTGGCCCATCATGCGCATCTCGCACACTCGTTCGCGATATATATATGAGCTTTACTACAAGCGTGAGGCTATATCCAGGGAGCTGTAC
Source organism: Phylloboletellus chloephorus (assembly GCA_038091355.1). NCBI lineage: Eukaryota > Fungi > Basidiomycota > Agaricomycetes > Boletales > Boletaceae > Phylloboletellus > Phylloboletellus chloephorus. Next base: position 13,594 of record JBBPOI010000221.1, on the reverse strand, counting down.
GACTGGTTGCTCAAGGAGGGGTATGCGGACGCCAAGTGAGTTCCCCTCTGCATGTCTGTCGCCTCAACCCTGAGCTGCATTAGCTTGATCGCAAAGTGGAAGAAAACCGGCTACGAGAAGCTTTGCTGTTTGAGGTGCATCCAGACAAAGGTGAACACTTCCGTGTACATTCTATAATCCCCAGCTTATGACCATCCAGGACATGAATTACCAAGGCTCAACATGCATCTGTCGCGTGCCCAAGGCCCAAATTCGTGCGAATACCATAGTCGAGTGTGTACACTGCGGTTCGTTTCAATCATTTGCCATCTTTGTTTCGTGGCTAATTGTCGAACGCAGGTTGTCGTGGTTGCAGCTCGGACTCGTAACGAGAATCCTGTCATGGCCGCGAGCCATCAGACCTTTGGTACTATGCAACGGACCTTGTTTTCTGGCCACTCGACTTCTCCATCTGGCATCGTCATCGTGGTTTGCTGGGACTTGACGTGGGGCCAGCGTCCATAGTGTCGCATTTGTATTTTGGATCTCCTGTGTCAACCTGTTAGCGTCCTGGAGTGCGAGCTTATGTGCGCCATGTCTGCTGATACGTATAATGATACCAAGTTCAAGTAGCTTGCTTGCTCTTGCGACGGAAGACATTAGACTTGTCTAGACATGTACGCCACTCCAAAAGCTGCATCCGTAAACCCTTCTTGCTCTTGGGCCAAAGTATTTCCCTATTTACAGAGCAGAGTACAAGGACACCTTGTTTCACAGCCTCCATCGATATGTTGTCCCGAGCTCGCTTCGAGTCGCTACCGCAACCTGAGGTTGCCCCTCGTCTTGTCCCGACTTTGGGAATCATTATCTCTAGGCTTTCTGACTTCTCCGATGCAATCCATAGTACGCGGACGCGATATAAGCTCAGGAGTGGATACCTGAGGATCCCCCGCTGCCATCGAAGCCTACGATAGCAGCTGGTGAGTCGTGGCATGACCTCGCCCCTTCTCCAAGCAGAACTGACGCACGCTCCAGACGCATACTCCCTGTGTCACGCTACCAGCTGTGCCCTCAGCAGCCCAGCACATCGGAATGTCGACCTCCGCCAGCCTGAGGAGGCGCCCTCATTGCCACAAATGCGGGTCGCTCATGCAAGGCCACAGGCGGACGAACGGCACGTTCATATGTCCCCAAGAGACCTCTGTGTTCACGGAATCCGTTTCAGCCACCCGCAAAAGTCGCTCTACTCCGCTTCCATCTCCTCCAGCCTCGCCGGGTGGGTCACCTCATGCCTCCCCGCCACCATCCCCTGGCTTCTCCCCTGCGCGTGAAAGGCGCGCTTTCAAGCCTCCTCCGGGAGACCGTTGGCATTGGAGGAACCCGAACTGGGTCTCTCCGCCTCGTAAGATGCGCCTGCACACCCCCAGCGAAGGGGAACACGGATCCCTCACCCCCACTGAACCTGTCACGGAGCCTATTGCGAGTCAGAGGGGGAGTCACCTGTCTCCGAACGTCATACATGAGGAGGAAGAGACGCAGGAGGAACCTTCTGCTTCATGGTCCAGAACCCTCGACGAAGAACACTACGACGTCCAGAATGGAGAGGAGTTTGACTACTTCCCCGATCACTCCAACTCGCTATCTCCTCGCCAGTGGTCGCCTTTCTCTCAATCCCCGGTCACTGACATCAGCCTCAATACCGCGCTGCGTGCCAGCACCCCTCTATTCAAAGTCTTCCGCACACCTCGCGAGGATCTCGACGGCATCAGGCGTACCGCCCAACATGAGGGCAAGCATGTCGCCATTATCAATGCTCCCCTTGCTCATCGCGCAATGGCGAAAGTGCCGATGGCAAAGGCGAATGGCACCGTCTGGGTTGTCGTGAGTGATTGCGTCGAAGACCTGAAATACGCGATCGACTCTCAGCAGGGGGGTATGCCTGGTACGTTCTTCCCCGAGGAACCGCAAAGCAGGGGGATGGGTTTTTTTCAGGTGGCATTTGCTGGTGCCCTGGGCGGCCTCATGGTTGCTGTTGGACTTGCGTGCTTGTAGCGATTCAGATCGACAGTCGATGGCTCGCGGTGAGGAGTGGAAACGAAAGAAGTCTGGTAACAATATGCATTATGTACCATATGCGCTGCTATGTATCTTTCACGTATGCCAAGATATGCCTCTATGCTTGTTTCCTTGGGTCTGTATCAGCGTTCCAGAGTTTAGTACACAAGAACATAAGAATTTCAGTAAAGAACCTAAGCTTCTAGTTTGTGAATGTAAGTTACGGATCGATACAACATGGCCATATACAACCTTCCTAAAACCTGCTTCTTCATACTCCCCAGGAGCATCTCTCTACACAGCCCAATCATCCAACCTCCCATATCCAGGTCTGCTTCCCCATCCTCTTGCCATCCTCTCCTCCATCCTCTCCTCTCGACCGCCAACACCAGCTATCCCCGAGGACATCCCCCCACCCAACCAATCCTTTAACCAGCTGCTGGCTTCCTCTATTTCCCTGCTCTTTCCCTGCTTGCTCTTCCTCCTCCTCTTCCTCTCTCTCAGCTTTGACGTACCAGAACGCAAGCCAGAGTACGACTCCGGAAGCTCTGCGAAACTGATACGCTTCGGCGTCGACACACCTGACGACGGAGCGCTGCCCATCACCCTGGCCACCCCATTTCCAAAAACATCAGACAAACTCATCGAGGTCGGAGATGGAGCAGGTGTTGGAGGCACAGAGCGCACCTTCAGCGACGAATGCGCAGGGGGTGACGGAGGACGGGTAGACATCGAATGACGTCCCTTTGTAAAAAGCCGCGATATAGATGCCGTAGCCGTTGATGTGCCCTGAATTGGAGCCGGAGGGGGCGTGAGGGGAAGGAAAGCAGGTGCGCGGCGGAGTTTCGAATCTTTGCGCTGAAGGGTATCGACAGATGCCGAAGAGGGATGCTGGTCGAGAATTTTACGCAGCGACTGGACAGTTCGGTAGCCAGTTGGGTGATCGGAAAAAGAAGAAGAAGAGTCTGACGACGAGGGAGAAAGATCTACGAGGGGGGGCGTACGGAGGGTTAGAGGAGTGGGCGACCTCTTAGGCGTCACCGAGCGAGATCTAGATGTCTGGGCCTGTGCTCTCGGCTGACTGCGATCTGGAGAAGAAAGCACGGCTCGCACAGAGGAAGGCGACCGTGAAGACTTGGTGCCTCGCTCTGTGCTCGCAGGGCTTGCGGATCCACGCCTCGTACGGGGGTGAAGCAACTGAGAAGTTGAAGGGGGCGTGATAGATCCTGACTGCTTGGCGAGATTTGACAAAAGATGGTACGCTAGAGTGGTGCTCTCTGACTGGGTTTCGGCCATAAAGCCTGCCGACGGAAGAGGCTGCGTTTCCTGACGGTGCGCAAATGAATGCTCCCGAGAGTCAACAGAGTGCGAGGATCCGGATGCTGGCAACCCCAGTGTAGAAGGGAGTGTTATCAACTGAGGATCAGCGGTGGACTCGACATACTGCGTGAGCGCCTTTGGAGCAGGTGCAACAAGGATGTCACGAGTGGGAAGCGAATATCGGAGATGCGAAGAACTCGAACAGCCATTCAACTCCAGAAGCGATGGTCTTCGTCGATGTCGCAAATCTGGTACGGTGGATGTGGGTAAACTTCGGCTGACCACACGTTCGTCCGAATGAGAAGCGGAAATACATCTCCTCTCCTCTCCGTATAGATTCTCTACCCCTTTCGATATCTCCTCCAGATGGTCCATCCACGTCTCATGTACCCCACTGTTCACTCTGATCCGGGTGGACAAGTTCCGAGCACGCACCTCCAGGACGCGATCGGAGTCAGTGTCGGAGGAAAGGAGTGTAGAAAGACTAGACTGGGTGGAAATGGTGCTGCTAAGCAAGGCATTGGACATTTCGAGCGCGTGTACACTGCGTTCAAGCAGCGTGTCCAGGAAAGGGTCGGGGGCAGGGGCGCGCTTGCGCCTGCGAATGTGTGAGAGCGAACGTCGTGGGAGTGGGTGGACTAGATGGGGTGGGACATAAACGACGCCCTTGTCCCCGTCTGTGTCTGCGTCTTCCTCGTCTGCGGTTTCTGGGTAATCGGGGGGCCTGTCGGACTCCTCTCCTGCTCGCGGTGGGCCGACAGGCATGTTCCAGGCAGGAGAAGACGAATACTCGGGGAGGGCGAGGACGGTGTCGGAGGCCCGCTTTGATACGGGAACGCGTCTGCGATGAGCTCTGGGACAGTCGAAGTAGGCAGAATTCATCACCAGGAGGGGCATGAAAACAACATGCACCTCAGGCTGTACCGATGACTAAGCACAACAGGTCCCTATCATTTGGGTATATCGTCTCTAACAGTGAATATCTAAAGCGCTTGATATCAAACCTAGAAACCTTGCTGGACCTCACGCAGGCATCCTCTCAATTGAAATCGGCTCCGGGAGCGCGAACTTGTCAAACGGGCCAGCAGTCTTCTCCAGTCCATACTTGCTGACGCGATGCACCATGACGCCCGGGAGGTAGAACCTCCAGGTGGTCCAAAGAAACCAGCGGCCATGTTGGGCGAGAATGGCATCGTAGTCCGCTGCGAATGATTGAGAACGACACCCTCTCGGAAACGTCGGGGGCCATACCCCGTAAGGCCGCTCGGAGATCCAGCCACTTCTTCGTCACGTCCGTGAGGATCACGTCAGCTCCCCAGCGCACGCACTTGATCAGGACAGTCAACTGTGCTGGACCCGAATGCAAGACAATGATCACTAACTTCCATCATATGTTCCGGCTCGTTCACCGTCCATACCATGATCTTCTTCCCAGCGGCTTTGCATTCTTGGCGGAAGCTGGAGAGCAAATCATGAGTGTTTCGATCAAACGACATTTTCAAGAGTTCCCACTTCCACCCGTCACTCCGTGCTAATGTGGAGAACGCCATCGAAAACACCTCCACATCATCCCAGAAATACTCGCGCGCCAGCGTGGTGCTAACCCCGATGTGTGACCGGCGACAGTAGGGCAGTCTCGCCTTTGCGTATGCCACGAAACGTGGATGCCAAAGTCCGAGCAAGATGCGGGGCGCAAGCTTCGCTTCCCACTCTGGTTGCTCCGAGATTATGACATGCATTAGTCGAAAAAGACGGTCTGGATCGTTCTGCACTTTAACGTCGACGTTGAACCTCACATGTTGGTTCTCAGGCTGAGGGCATTGGGGTAGTAAAGCGTGAGCGTACAATGCCACGAGTCGCAGTTGGACATACTTTCATCAAGAGTGCGATGGTCTCCGCAAACGTGGGTATGGATTGTTTGGGTTCCTTCTTGGTGCGGAGGCACTGCATGCCATCTTCTCCATGCCAGTTCCGCTCTCGAATTAGGCCTGGATGTCATTGGACACTCGTCGAACGTGCCACATGAGCGCGATAAGTACCTTTCGAACCCGTTGTCCTGTCAAGAGCTTCACGTCGCACACGTTGTAAGCGTTACCGAAAAGGGTAAGGGGGATCGGGTGCTGCTCACCGGGATCGTGAAACATGACCACCACGTCATCCGCGGAGACATGAACGTCTGAGATACAGGTTACGGGCAAGACCGCCAAGGAGGGTGACTAAATACCGCTCTCGATGCCTTCAGCCCCATCGCGCATGGCGGCTTGAAAGCTGGCGAGCGTGTTCTCAGGGTATGCTGCAGAGGCCTATAGAAGCAGAGTTGACTGGGCGTTCGCATCGACGCCAGACTACGCACACCGCGATGACCCCAGCATTCTGAGACGCAGCTCTCAATGCACACACAGCAGCAAGCTGCGAAACACGCACCAGGTAGGACTCTCGACGGCGTCATGGGCGCGGGGGATAGGATGGGAACACGGAACACGGAACTGGAGGGCAGGCAGCTTATATACCTGACCAGCCGGTGGCTGAGAATGTTGCACGAAGTGTGATTACCGAAATCGCGACACGCGATGCAGTGGACGAACCGCGTCAAATCGAGGCCAGTCAAGGCTGCATGTGTGACCCCCGACGCGACTGTAAAGACATGCTTGGACTTACCGCGAGAAGGTCCGTCGGGGGGTTCGAGGCAAACGCGTAATCCAGTGGCAGGTTCAAGAGGCAACCACCTTCTGAGGGAATCTGGAGGGGATCGATGGACACTCGTGCGGCAATCGACAAGATATATCAAAGGCGAGGTGGCCTTCCAATGTATGTACGCTGCATTAAACCGCCATGCAAGACTAAACAGGGTATCAAACCTCTCGTCATTGGCGAAACTCGACGCGACTATCGCCAAGGCGCATGTCAGTTGACTGGCCGCATGACATGAACCATGCCCTCATCATCCGTCTCCCCGTACTCGCTAACACTTCCATCCGGCCGCAGGCTCCGCACGGACCTAGCTGGCTCGCTTGTTTCGCTCGGTGTCTCTTCGCTCGGTGGCTCCGCAACGCTAGGTGGGTCATCGCTGGCTACGCCCGGGCCAGAAGCGACCGGTTCTGGTGTCGATTCCGTTGACCTGTCGTCTTCCTCGGCCTCGACCTTGACGGAGACGTCATGTAGAGCCGCCAGCATTTGATCTCGTGTGCGTGTCGCGAGATCAGAAACATCCGCCGCCGTCAACCCCGCTGTGAGAATGGGTGGGAGAACTGTCGCAACCAATGTTCATGAATAGGGTGATCAATCAGCAGACGCCGACTGACCTCGGACCTTGATAGTCCCCGTGCCGAACACACCCTTGTGGTACAACCTCCAGTAGTTCTCACAGACGACGGGTGTCACTGGTAGACCAGCCTGGATGGCCAGATGGAAGGCGCCCTTCTTAAAAGGTAACAGGGTAGGTATTTCTTCAATATGTCGCGTTCCTTCCGGGTATATCATCAAGGAAATACCTTCCCGCTTCATCTGCTCGCCCGCAGCTTCCAAAGATTTGTGTGCCTTGGTGCCGTTTCCGCGATCAATGAAAATCGCTCCCGACATGAACATCCAAGGACCGAGAAGCGTCCACTGGAGCTCCCGCTTGGCTGTGATGGACGCCCTTCGGGGGAACATTCTGTGTGAACACTAGTAGGTCAAGCCGGGACAGAACAGCGACAGGAAAAAGAGGCACTGCAAGAGGTGCTGACCTCGCCAAGTATAGAACATCGAGCATACTCTGGTGGTTGCCAACCATGACGGCCGGTCGTGTTTGCAGATACTCCTCGCCCTCCACCTCCACCTTCAAATCGAGTGCATGACTGGCCAGATGATAGAAGGTTCGTGCGACGACATAGTTTACGTCGTGTCTGCGGCCAACAAGGGTCATGCCGACTGCCACGACGATTCCCCATGTCGACACGACGGCAAGACTGCCCAGGAAGATGGTGATTCTCCAGTAATAGCGACCGAGGGGGGATGCATTTGCGATCGAACGGAACAAAAGAAACGGGAGAGAGATGTAGGCCAGCGGCTTCACAACCCAAGCAAGGAAAGACATGGACGGTGTGAGATTTGTTGATGGAGATGGTTAAGCACGCTGGGCCCAGCAACTGACTGCACGCGGCGGGAGTGGGAAAGTAAAGTACACTTGGTCTGCATTTGGCTCTGTTCCACGCACTGCTACCGTACCTCCTGTCTACTTCGCATCGATTTCCGGCGAGGCCCTTCATCTGCGGGAGCGGTGGAATCTGATGCCTTTCGTTTCCTCCCTCTCTCCAGCTTTGTAGCACCATCCCCGTCGTCCTGCCCAGCCGACTCCTTTGTCGTGCGACGGCTCGCACTCGACTTTCTTTCTGCTGCGGAATGACGGGCTTTGGCAGCCGTCTTCTTCCCAAGAGACAGGTTGTCCCAGCCACCTTTATCAGCCAACATCTCGATGACATCCCAGCATTCTGCAGACACTCTTTGCACGCTGAGGCGACCGCGCGTGAGCAAAGGCATAGCTTTGAGACGTCACATTCAGGAACTCGCCGGCGGTCGAGGTACGATACCTTTGATAGCCTTGATGCCGTCCTCCCCCACATAACTGAGCGCTTCCGGAGGCTCGGCAGAGGGGAGGTCTGCGAGGTGACGGAGTAGTGAGAGCGGGACGAAATGCCGCGCGCGTGATACAAATTTTGCATCCACCATAAGCCACTTGGGGTTGTCCTTGTCTGTTTTCTAGCGATATGGCAACGCAGTGAATGACTGGAGCCTCCGCGGATGGCGTAAATGCCTCACCTCGACAAAATACGGATGCGCACTAGCCAGCACGTCACCTCTCGGAAGCAACGGAGCTGGAAATACACACCTGTCCCATGCGGTGTCTGTTCGTCGGCTCATCAGCTGGCATCGGAATTCTAGAATTCGCTACAGGCATACAATCTGGATAAGCTTCCTTGGAGACCTAAAAACGACTGAACACGCAAGTTTGGAGGGCCGACGCGCCGCATACCTCGGCAAAACCAGCAATGCCTGGCCTGTCGCATGAGATGATGGGGCCATTGCATGCGAGGGTCGTTGCTCACCTGGGTTCTTACAGCTGGAGTGGTAGAAGAGAATCTATGCGAGCGTCATGAAGGAGGCCGTGCGAGTCGGGCGACGCCTAACCTTGTCTCCGAGAGCCATTTCCCGCATGAGATTCCTCGCTTCATAGTTGCGAACGCCTTCCCATGGAGTGGTCCCCGCCGACTCAAAGTCGTCGACGCTAAACTGGGACGAGGGGACAGTGAGTGGGCACGCACGGCGGCGTGTGCGGGACATGCCTTGACGTCCCTGCCCTTGACGACGCGTGACTCTGGCTCTGCCTTCATAAGCCAATGCCGCGGGGTGCGCTCCTCCATGTCGTTGACCAGTAAACGCATTGCCTCTATGTTCAGGCTGTGCGGCAAGCTGTACCGTCTGACAGCCTGGGCAGCGCCGGACTGTCGTCAATTGCGCGAACGAGGCCGACTCAGCAGTGTAGCCAGGAACGAGATTCGGAGTCGCTGCTGCGCTGTGTGAGAACAACTCAGTCGCCAGACCCACTCATAAGCCGACAAAGTCGAGCCCCTCCCAACTGAGCGGCAATGTCCAACGCCAACGGACTCGAGCCCTTCGCCCGCAAGGACCGCATTCCGTCCCCTGCCTCGTCCCGTGGGAATGTCGTTGACCATGATGCTCCCCATGGTGTGCATCTCCCGTTCATTCCTGCCATGCAAGGCTCAACATCTGCAGTCACCGAGGAGTATTCCCCGTCCAAGCGCCATGTTGTCGACGGCAAGGCTCACATGCTCGTCGTGCAGCCCCTCAAACGCAGCGAAATGCAGGTCAGACCACACACCACCCGGCGCTTCCCTTGCTGACATACTCGCAACAGCCATCGTACGCTCAGGATCTGGGCACTGGCGAGGTACGCTCGTCTTGGCTGCGTTCTCATTCCGCGCTCAACGCCCCCCGCTCATTTAGGTGATCCACGGTGTCTATGGGTCGTTCCTTCACACTCTTGGCACCGTCGTCGGTGCCGTCGGTGCCATCCCATGCTGCCCCTGTCCGAATCCATTCCGCAACGTCCAGCAGGGTAAGCCGCATTTCATCCGTCGCACCATCCGGTTCTCACCACAATCCCAAGGGTCGGTCGGTTTGGTCACACGCTTCGGCCAATTTTACAAGTCCGTCGATCCTGGTCTCGTCCAGGTCAACGTCTGCACGGAATCCCTGCGGATCGTGGACGTCAAAATACAAATCAGTCCCATTGGTAGGCAGACTGTCATCACGCGCGACAACGTCAACGTCGAGATGTACGTCTCTCCTCCTCTCGGCCTTTCACATCTTCCGTGCTTATTTCGGGACAGCGACTCCGTGATCTACTTCCAGATCACCAACCCTTATCGTGCTGCCTTTGGTATCAGTGACCTCCGTCAAGCGCTCGTCGAGCGTGCTCAGACGACTCTGCGTCATGTCGTCGGTGCTCGCGCGGTCCAGAGCGTCGTCACAGAACGCGAGGCGATCGCCTTCGAGATCGCAGAGATCGTCGGCGACGTTGCCGACAAGTGGGGTGTCGCTATCGAGGGTATCCTTATCAAAGACATCATCTTCAGCCCAGAGGTGTCCGCCTCGCTGTCCTCTGCTGCCCAGCAAAAGCGGCTCGGAGAATCCAAGGTCATCGCCGCCCGTGCCGAAGTCGACTCCGCTCGCCTCATGCGCCAGGCTGCCGATATCCTGGCTTCCCCTGCCGCGATGCAGATCCGTCAGCTCGAGGCTTTGCAGCAGATGGCCAGGTCTGCTAACAGTAAGGTTGTCTTTGTGCCGATGCAGCTTCAGAGCGACCTCGTCGGCCAGTTGTCGAGTGGGACAAATCAGATCGCGTCTGGGTCTGGCGTCGTGCTCGGGGACGAGACAGGTGAGGGCATCGGTGCAGCTGGGCGCGCGGCTCTTTTGAACAGCGTTTCAAATGTGTAGGCGATGCAACTGCATAGTCCTGTTTTCCTCATCTCCACCATCCACGGACTACTCCCCCTCCTATTTCCTTGGTTGCGACCTATGTCACCTCATCCGTTCCTTTTCTTGTCGACCGCTTCAGGTTGTATTTCTCATGTGCGCATGTAACCACCGTTTCCATCCGTACTTTACACCACTGAAATGTAGTTTTTGGTTCCTATGACACTCCATGACAGACGAGAACAGGGGAAAGTGGGTGATAGAGGATACAATCGGCCAAGACATATCGAGTTACTTGATTCCATGCGCTTCACCAGAGGAGAACGAACAGGAGACACAATACAAAGAACATACGAAATAAGCTGACGACGAGGACAAGACAAAACGTTGTATACGAGTGCGCATGTCGAGAGCGATCAGTGGTAACAGGAGCAAAGCCCAATAGATAATCCGATGTGTATTAGTTTGTTGGTCCCGCCGGAAAGCTGGGCAGCTGAGTGGACTCGGAAAACGAAGTTAGCACTCGCAAGAGGGACAGGACAGTAGATATAAAACGAAGCCAAAAATGGAACACAGCGAGATAAACATTAGGGAATTGAATGGAATACCATTAACGTGTTCAGCAAGAAGTGTTGTGCTCAGTGGGTTTCCCAGTGGGTCGCCAAGCGCCCTGGGGGTCCAAGTCAAGACTCGCCAGCGTGCCATTCAGATCATGAATAGAATCTTGTTCCTCATGAACTTCGTGGCGACTCGAGCGCCCCTGAGAAGAAGTCTGGCTAGAGTGTGGTCGAGAGATGGGCTCCTGGCGGGAATTGGAGCGGCTCGGCTCCATGGACCGATTGGAATTGTCAAAGTATGGGCCATATTGGTGAGAGCCGGTGCAAGCCCGCGATGGACCATTGGGACGGTCCGTGATAGTTGTTTTTCCCTCCAGCACACCCGAGTCAAATCTGGGAGGGTAGGGGTTCGCTGTCTGTGACAAAGAATCCACGGCTAACAAGTCTTCAGAACCCCTTCTGCGATCGTTGAGCATGTAGGCGTTCGGATCTGGGGAGAAAGGCGAAAAAGACGACTGGAGCTGGGATCTAATGTGGTGGTGCGAATCCGTCGCATCCAGGCCTATTGGCGAACGCGCTGCGAACAAAGCAGGATAAGTATCATACAATGTGTGTGTGTTCGTGGCGTCGCTCCGGAATTGGTTCGTCAAGAATGCCCGCAATTTTTCGTCGGAGGCTACGTTTCCTCGAAAGTCGGACTGAGCCGTCGGAGTCTCGGGACCGCTGACTCCATTCAGCCCATTGATGCCAACTTTCTGCAGGAGCTGCAGTGCTTGCTCAGATGATAAGGACAATTGGGCCGAAGCTAGCTGTGCTTGCAACTGCGCTTGAAATTGTGCTTGAAGGGCGGCCGCCTGTGCCGCCTGCGCCGCAGCCTGGGCTGCTTTATCTAGAAACATAATCAATGACAACCACAACATGGAACGACGGATGCATACATTGACTCCTCCCCCAACTCAGACGAATCCTGCTTCCACCAATTGGGAAGCCTTGCATCTTTTCGATAGCCCTCTCTGCGTCTGCCTTGCGAACGAACTGCACGAAACCGCAGTGCTTTCCAACAGGAACCTTTACCTGTCATGTATCTCACATGAGCCGACGGAAAGCAGACAGAAGTTTGAAGCTGCTCACGTAGTGGATATCTCCAAACGGTGCAAAGAACGTCCGCAGCGTTTCCTCAGATATCAGAGGGGATAAGCCTCCAACGAACACGGTTGTATTGTACGGATCGGTGGAAGTGAGTTGTTCGCCATTTGGTCCCATCAAGTTACCAAGAATCGCGCGTGCCTGAGCATGGTGCTTCCACGATTCTTCTGAGATCATGTAACGCGGCAGTGCACCTTCATGAGAGTCTTGTGCAAAACCCGAGGTAATCGATGAAATACCGGCAACGTTGTTTCCTTTCGTCGCTGAACCATATTGTTGCGCTAGTAAGTTTGGAGCAAGATTGACCATGTCGTCAGAAGGTGCGGAGGTGAGAGCACTGGACGACACGCTGGTACTCGATCCAGAGCCGAGAGAAGGAACAGAGCCCGAGCCACTTGTAGTGAGCGACGATCCAGATCCGGAGGAACCGACCGGGGTTGTCGAGGAGGTGGGGCCTCCACTTCTCGAGGCGGCTATCGGGGAGGAGACACTCTTCACTTGATTGGTATTGGGCAATGGTATCGACACGGACAGGTTGTTGTTGGCTCTTGAATCGATCGGGCGGGCGTTGAGAGGAAACTGGATCAATGGAAGGTCGAGAGAGACCTGGGGAGGCTTGAACTTCGCTGTTGCCGGGGATATGCGCACTGAGGGGCCAGAGATCAAGACTGAGGATCAGGATTCAAGCGGGAGAGCGGCGTACTTGGACGGGAAAGGCAGTACAAGCCATGCATCTCGATGAGAGCACGCTGCTGGTCTGCTTCGTCGGTGAATCTGTCGTGGATACTTTGAGCGAAAGGTGGTTGAGAAGCGGGTTTTGACTCACCTGACGAAGCCATATCCTCTAGACACACCAGTGACTGGATCTAGCATAATTTTGGCACTCTTGCAGGTAAGGAAAGGGCGGATGAATTTAGGTTCACGATCGTTCCGTAAACCAAGGACTGGATTGCGGAATACAGCGACTAGGTCAGAGTTGGAGGTTTCAGGAGCGAGGTCGCCAACAAAGATACTGTACTCCTTCGGGTACTGCTGCTGTGCAGGCGATACGGCTACACCGGGGGTAGAAAGAGCAGACGTGATGGCGCTGGGGATGGAGGAGGTCCAATTAAGGACAAAGGGTTTGTTCGAGTTGGGCATGGTGACTGGCGGGGCGCAGCCGTTAGCGTTGACCTGGGTGAGCACGGATGCTGCAACGGAAGGAGATGGGAAGGTCAAGAAGCAGTATCCGGGGTTGTTGGCTTGTTGAGGGGAAGCGTCAGAGGGGGCATTGGGCACCCTGATGCTGACAGGATCCCAGCCCATCAAGCCGCAAACCTGTTTTGCGTATTCTTCGTCCATCCAGGGTTCGAGATCACCCCACCAAAGGGTGGCAAGGAGAGGGGAGTTGGGGTTGCTGGGGGGGGCAGGGGAAGCAGAGACAGAGGACTGATGGTCGCGGGAAGAGTGAATAGCTTGACGGAGGAGCGAGGAATCGCGCTCGACGTCTGGGGGAGGGATGTGATAGGGAGGGCTGGCGGGGCGGATGGCGGGGGAAGGGAGGGGAGGAGGGGGACGGTGGG